>JARKHS020031938.1:0-84049 GCA_030143305.2 Amblyomma americanum | reverse complement strand
GGTAAATGAAGTGGCCCGTGCCGCCTGTGCTCCGAAGTGCGCTGAGTGACGTCTAGCGGCGGCGCCCGGTTTGAGATAGCGCACGTCTCGTGCTCAGACGACATTCAAAGACGCACAGCCTCGAACCAGGCGCTGCCGCTATACGCCACTCTGCGCGCTGCGGAGCGCAGACGGCACGAAGTTGGAGCGCTCTAGACATGTCTGTGGACGACTTAGTGAGTGCAAAGCATCTTGGAGCATTGAGTTTTGCGGCGTGTACAACAGAATAAATGTCTCATGACTGACCGTCGAATTCTTGTCGCCTGACACGGAAGGCGACCACGCCAAATTGGCGGGCCTTGTGTTTGCTTTTCTGAAATTGCAAAGAACTACTCGACACTTTGGCACAGGAAGGTCGAGTGAATTATAGTGCGCTATCTACAGATTAAATCCCCCCTTACCCCTGAAAACTTAAAAAAAATGATGATAAATAACTAAAGACTGATGAAAAGGAGAAAATCAGAACAACAATGCCGATAGTAGGAGGCCGGTATTGAGCAGTGCGGCACTGGAACTGCTGCGTGCGCGATCTTGACAGCTACTTCGCCTCAGCCGAAAGCCACATTATCTGCAGAAGCCTTGCTCAGCCATACTGGGCTGCCGTGGTAAGAAAACTGCAAGCGCACAGCCGTGTCCTCCGGGCGACAGGAGGCGGAACGTCTCTGTCGCGAGCATACTGCTGCGAACGGACACACGCGGAGGAGCAGGCTAGACGAATATGACTTCCACCGTAGTTAACGCAGCAGACACACCCAGCACCCCAGTCTCCGAACTAGCTGCCAACTTTCCGGCAATAGTGATAACTTTTGGGGCCACACGTTGCCCAGCACAGAGGCCACAGCATTTCGCCTCCATCGAAATTCGACCACCGCCGCCGGGGTCGAACCCACGTCTTTCGAGTCAGCAGCCGAGCGTCACAACCACTGATCAACCGCGGCGGCTTCTAAATGAAAAATACGGGAGCTCAAGCGTGTCAGAATCGGAGCCCCCTTTCCAAAGCTGCGGAGCCCACAGAGTGCGATAGAAAACGGCACTGCGCGGTTTTTAGTTAGCTCCCATCATTGTTAACGTGGCAGGTACATATTTTCTAGAAGGGATACCAAGGGGAATGGATACGTTGCAGTTTCTACTATAAAGGCAGCCTCTTTGAATCCCCCTTGAATTCGATGTTTCCAGAACGCCGGTTGCGCGGGCCAACAGCGACGCCGGAGGACGGGGCCGTCTTCGTGGACCCCGTCCGCTTTGTGGCGGGGCAAGAACCGGATGTGGTCACTGTCGGCTATAACGAGTCCACGAGCGTAGCCGCTGCAACGCAGTGGCCGGAACCGGAAATGGGCGTGCAGATCGACGGGAACTCTACGATCACTGAACCAGAGCAGTCAGCATGACCGCCGGCGATACATCGCTTATTTATTCGCAGCTATCCTTTAGAGTAAGGCAATAAATGCGTACTTAAGTGGAGGTACATCAGACTTGAATGTGAACGAATGTTTGAATGAATGAATGAATGAATGGATTAATGAATGAATGAAAGTACTAACTGACGAACTTATTTCCAAGAAGACAGATACAGAGTCAGGCGAATGGCGTCCTCGGTTCAGGACGTCAGTGTCTGGCGTTGCTTCGGGCACTCGTTGCATTAGCGTTCGCTGTGTCTCTATTGTATCGCGTGTCATGGTTGACCCCATTGCTAGAACAGCGTGTGTGTGATTTTCAGTGATTCTCGTTTGTGCGTGGCCGGAATTGGGGAATTGTGTCGGGTGTATCCTGCCTACATGTAATGTATGCTATAGAGCTCAATGGCGCGCAAAAACATCGTAAAACTGGCGATAATCGCAGAAACCACAGGAATTCTTCGGCGATTTAGAGCCGTCAAAAGTAGCTTCTATTTTGCCCTTTTCGTGGGCGTTACATCATGCCACAACGTTATTATCTCAACACAGGACGACATCACAAGGTTTTGTGCCCAGTGAACGCAGGCATCGTTTTCTTGAGGCCATTTCTAAGCAGCTTACAGATCTTGATCACCGCCTTGTGCTGAACTGTTTCTTTAGATTTGACACACCCGGGACTGGAGTCATCATCCTAGGTGCTTTTATTCGTATAATTGGGCGTTATAATGTCTCCTGATCTCGCTGCAAATTTAGGGCACCGCAGAAAAAACGAAGCGTGTCTCTGTAGGAAGGATAAGTGCATTCCAGATATTTGACACCACTGCGTTTTTATTAAAGCGCGAACTGCTTACAGAGAAAAGATAGGAATACAAAGAAATACGCCAGTGCTTGCATTTCAGGGAGTAGGTAATCAATAGTCCATTAATGCAATGGAATGACTCCAGATTCAGTGCTGGACAGCGAGGCTGCTCGCACACATTGGTGTTTTAAAATACGCACTCGCAATTTAGAATGGAGGGGCTTCTCTGGGAACAATCTATTTTCGGAGTGCGGCTGGAGCTCCGGTTATTGTTAATGCCTGCCAGTTTTCTTTGACTAGAAAGCGCATTTAACTGTGCTGGGTTGGACGTTTTTCCTGAAAAAGGTAACGTGAAAGCTGTGCTGCAAAAAATGCGCTCGTATTACCTTTTACTTATCTTTCTCCGTTGTGCCAACTGCAGCAGAGAGAAGAGACGTGGAGAAGCCGAGAAGTGAAGCCTGGCGACGGTGAGCTGCACGTCTCACATCACAGTGCAAGCACCTCTTCCGCTATGTTTCACTCTTAGATGAGCGTTGGGGAGTAACTTCCTAGAAAGGCGGGGAAAGGTTTTCGATTTTTGCCACAAACGCCATACAGTGCGGATTTCTCGGGTGCCACGGGGCGTTAGCCTCGCTCGAGTGGCTTGAAAGATCAGAGATACCGGAAACCAACGGGCCGTGACCGGCTTCACGAGAGGGGTCAATAAATCCGCATAGCAGTCTATAAGAGGAGAACAGATGCAGTGAATTAGGACCTTTGAAAGACTGTTTTCTCACCATAAGGTGAAACGAATGGCAGTCAAACAATTGGCGAACCTTCCTTCTATACTTATATACTGGGGGGCTCTCTAAAAAGCCTCGGCTTCAAAGCAAACGAATTTTTTGTGCCATGGTTTATTACTTGCCTAGTCCTCAGCCATGTGGAGGAAATCGAATACATTTTTCTAGACTGTTCTAGTACAGTGTTCCTGCGAGGCATCCTTCAGCGCACTATTAAAAACTTTTCCTTCCAATTACTCTTTTTAGCATGCGGTTCTGGCCATGCGTAGAAACGGAAAGTGTCATTCGATATATTAATGGTCTTATGCGTGCAGAAAAGCTCGGAGGCAAGGATCGGTGTCCAAAATGCCAACGTTAATGCAGGGTCAACCTGACAGTGTTTCATACAGATCATAATCCATTTTCATCGTTTCTGTGTGGTGTTTTTTGACTACGAGGAGGGCATTAGAGACGGAACAAGAACGACAATTGACTTACCTGGCCAATGCTCGAACTTGCACTCCCATTGCAAGTTCGCGAAGCTCATTGCCACTGATTGAAATCTTAAGTCCACTTTTATACGAATACATTAAATCATGTATAACGGATAAGAGGGGGCAAGGAACCATGAATACACAATCATGTATCATTATGAAAGAGCTTCTTTAAGCAAAACAGTGCCAGGAGTCTCACTTTTAGATCACACTGAACTCTTGCAAATTCGCGCATTGTCCTAATGGGTTGTCGTTGTTTACGTGAGTAACCATGCACATATCCACGCGGGCGGATGGGACAATGTATTGTGGCGAATGCCAAGGAAACTAATGTAGCATTTGCGCGGGAAAAAAGGCGTGAGGCGGCGAAGTAGAATAGTGCCATGACTAAGGCTGGAAAAAATTTTAATTGTTGAAAAATTGAAATAAATTAAACAAATTTGATGTGCCCGGAAGAGAAAAAAGTACTTATTTTTGGCCATGCAAAAGATTTTGATATACAGTTAACAAGGTAACTTACCAGTTGCAATAATGTAATCATGAAGGTATCCGCAAACCCTACCTAACACGAATCCTTTGTAGAGAGAAGAACCGGAACAGACACAGGGAGGTCCTGACCTCGAAAGAGGGGTCTCGAAATACGTCTCTCTCTGAAATGCGAACCGCCGGCAAAGAGGAGAAAATGTTGTGGTCCTCAAGCAGATAATGGCACATATCCGCTGCGGGTTATGAACTAGCTCTCTTGAATTCATTTGTTGCTCTTGGATTCAAGACAGATGGTATTTCGTTGGCAAAAAAGTTACGTGTAAAGTCCATCTCAGAAAAATTCTGAAAAGAACGTAACAATCCAGTTTTAGATCGGAGCATCTTTGAGAAGAGAGCCTATAGCAATTCAGACATCAAATAGCAGCCATCATACTCCTAAACACCACTTTATTGTGTGCGAGTGGTGCTTTTATTTCCGCAAAGCAAAAAACTGCAGGGCTTTGCAGTTGTCCCAAACTCTGAGTTTGAGGTGTCACAAAGATTTGTTTTCGCCACCATTTTCACGCGCGAAGAGCTGAGGACTACTTGAGCTGTACTCGAAACTCTAGATGGGCACAAATATTTAGGAAGAAAAAAACCTGTCATGCACAGGGCTTGCTGATCACCCACTTCATTTTCCAGTACGAGCTCTAGAACTTGTCCTTAGTTATTTAAATTTCAAAAGCGCATACATTCGGTGAACTGGCCTGAATCTCTACCAGCAACATCTAAAACGGCAAGAAGGTAGCAGGATTCAGTTGTTGGGGTTTGGAATGTGCGAAAACCAGGCGTGAAGACGGCACCATATTTTGAATATAGCCCGTGCAACGCAAAGCGGCCCGGAAACCACACATACCATTGAGAACTTAAATGTCTAAGCCATTTGTTAGCGGATTTGTTCGTTGGTAACGTAATCTGTATGCCTGTGGGGCCACAAAGGAATAGTTTAAAACAAATATGCAGCAAAGAGATAGTGCACAAAACAAATGCTTGTATGTACCGCAATACGAATATGATGTCAAACTTCAAAACATCTTGATTTGGGGTAAGTAGGAGTTGTGAAATTTCCGTTAAAAGGCTGCAAATAAAATTACAAAGAAAATCATCGGACACCCTTCGAACTGCCTCCTGTTCCAAGATCTGCACGGAGTTCACACCCCAGTCTTCCAGTCCGTGCTAAACACACCTCCCACATGAGCTGCCGATACTTCGAGGGTGACGCTATAGTTGGATGCTTCCACCACATGACGAGCGGATCTGTTTGACTGAACCAACTTCATGGCCGGACGCGAAGCATTCGAGGTCGCAGAAGTGTCAACGTCTTCAGTATGTTCGTTGATCTGTGGGGGCCCACCCTTCTCCAAAGACATTATAACGTACATCACTGTAATAATCAGAGAAAATGCCATAGCGGTGAGGTAGACCAACATGCACAGGACCCAGAAATCGGGGTCCCTGTGCTCCGCGCCACTTTCGCCAGTCTCACTTGTAGGCGTCCCGCGAATTTGGACTGCCACCGGAGCCTCTAACACTGGAAGACCTGGGCGTTGTACATCGGCAGCCCGCGAAGCGCTGTGGGGACCGCGGATGGGTAAACGGACGTCATTGGCGACAGCTCGAACCAATGCCTCGCGGGGCGCACGTCGACCTTCCTGACCGGCTAGATTGGGGTAGGCTCGTGCGACGGCAGGCCGCGAGGCACTGCGGGGAGGCTGTGTGGTTGGAGGAGCGTCGTCGGTGACAGCGGTTACAAATGCTTCGCGGGACACCCGCCGTTGTTCCTTGAGGGCAGGGCTCTGGTAGGCTTTTGAGACGACGACTCGGGAGGCTGTGGGAGGGCGCTTGGGGTCAGCAGGAGCGTCGTCGGTGACTGCGGTTACAAATGGATCATGGGACGTCCACCGTAGGTCTTTGCGCGAAGGGCTGTGGTACTCTTTCGTGACGGCGGCCGGAGAGGCTGTGCGTGGACGCTGAGTGGCAGGAGGAGCGTCGGCAATGAACAATGCTTTGCGGGACAACCGTCGTTGTTCTTTACGGGCAGGGCTAGAGTGTGCATCCGGAACGGCGGTGCTGGAAGCGGTGCGGGCACGCTGGGTGACGCTCGCTGCGGTGGCGGTTGTTGAAGGTAGAGCGCTGAGAGGCGCCCCGGCTGGAGAGCTTGGGGGGGTGCTCGCCAAAGACGTAACATAGACGCTGCCTTGCGTGGTAGCCTCCGAACGTCTACGGGCCATCTTCTTCTTCTTCTCCAATTGTGCGTGCCCATACCAAGAGATACCTTTGGATTTCAAAACTAATTATAAAGTACTATAGGCCCTTTCACTACCGTTACACAATGAAAAGGCAACCTCTTGTGATGCAATTAAGCTAAAAATGCGCACTCTATTATTAATACGGGCAAAGCGATGTGCGAATTGTGCGAGTACTCATAACGACACCCAAACATGAAGACCACAATGACAAGCACCATTCCAGCTGCCGGATTTGGATGAACCCTTCTTATAGTTTTGTTCCTTCAGGAATTACATTTTGATTAAGGGAACTGCACCGCGAAAGAATATAAACTGAACATAAGACAGTGGTAGATGGCCCATTCCTTATTATAACAGTTTCATAAAGGAAAAAACTAAAGAAAATGAAGTCGCATTACCAGTGATTGTAGTCGCGCGAAGCTACACAGGTAGTTATTTATAAAACATCAAATTAATAATTAGAGTTTAAAGAAAAAGGTACACAAGAATAAGAGCTGCACATCCCACATTCTTCGTCTTGCCTTCTCCAGCTATGCGCCCAATGATGCCAGGTGACATTTATAGCTTCGCTAGCAGAAGGGCACTGTGACAAACGAGGAGTCCTGAGTTGATTTGACGTAGCCGTGGCAAATGAGTAATTACTTCCTTATTATAAACTTGAATTAACCTCTTGTCGACGTTGCGCGCGAAAGCCGCGACTTCACAAACATTTGCACAGTGTCACTTTTCACGTTTAAAAAAACAAAGTTAGCATCGTGCAGTATTGTGTTCACTAGAACACCTCTATCTTTCTCTGTAATGTTGACCTCCAGCTGACTTTTGCGCCCAAATTCTGCCAGGTTCAATGAAAAACAGTCACTGCTATCATTTAACAATGTTAGCAAAGCTTCTCTCAGAAATTAATGCCGTAACTCTGGAGTTGCCACACCAAAAACCACGACGATGTCCAGGAGGAAATTTGCAGATTCGGCTAGAGAGGTCACGTAACCGGTGACTACATCACAACGTCCCAGCGGGTTGTAAGGTAAGTAGTTTCTACAGTTGCATACAACTTAAGTTTGCAGTGAAACTCCGCCCACATTTAGGACCACCGCACAGAATTCCTCCGCGACAAAAAAGTAGTCCGTTGTTAAAACTTCTCACGTCATCTAAACACGACGCTAATCACGAGAAAATAAAATTATAAGGTCTAGAAGTTTGATGTCTCAATTGCTTAATGAAGTCAAACGTAAAAAGTTAATTTCGCTTATCTTTGCGACTGGCTAGAGGACTAATACAGTACGCCGCGGACCGTAGCCCAGTGTTAACAACTGCTGTTTTCTTAAGTTGTATCCTAATATAGACTGCAGCCTAGATAGAGAACCGAGACAAAAAAATAAGAACAAAAATGTGTTTTTCTGAATTTGGCGGCACCGTCACAGCACAGCAGATACCTGGTAATGCAGCTAGCAGCCTGAATATGCCGGTTGTTCGACAGCGGTTTAGTCGTTTATACTGCGCATCTCTGGCGGTATGTAGTACAGTCGCCCACACACCTGTACAGAGCACCTGAACAGGCCGTCAAGGAGTACACTGCCGTCACTTATGAGTGGCCTAGGACTCGAGGTAAGACTTTAGAGAACATGCACATTCACACGGATTGTGTTAAATTCTCATGTTTTTAAAAGC
Source organism: Amblyomma americanum (assembly GCA_030143305.2). Taxonomy (NCBI): domain Eukaryota; kingdom Metazoa; phylum Arthropoda; class Arachnida; order Ixodida; family Ixodidae; genus Amblyomma; species Amblyomma americanum. The sequence continues at coordinate 76,123 of JARKHS020031938.1, read as the reverse complement.
TATATCGCGCCGGCAAGACAGCGGCGACTGTTATAAATGCTCAACAGAGCACGCCGCACGAGCGCTCCAGAATGGAATGTGGTCGGCTGTACAATATAAATACACATAGAGGGGCGCAACCGCCCATCAGCAGGCTCGAACAAATCGCAGCATCAGAGTGGTCGGCCTGAAATCGGAGTACACCCAGAAGATAGGAGAAAGCAAGGGAGGGCAAATAATAGGTGCAGATGCAAGTCTAGGGAGTGTAATAGAGGCGTTTCGCGGACGCATACGCCTGTGCTACCAAATTGTACGCTCGAATTAGGCAGCTACGCAGACTGTTGCGCGTATGCTGTGAAAAGAAAAAAACAGGGATCAACCATAACAACCAAGGAGTAAAATCGAAGTCTCTCTCTCCTTGTCCCCTACTTTTAAGGTCACGTCACGTGGTAGAAGCTGTAGCAACAGAATATTTCATCCCGACGCTAATGAGTGTATGCCACGCTTTAACGCGGGAGCCTTAAAGGCCCCGTTACGCACAAAATCCACTGTTGTCGTTGTTAGCGAAAAATCACGGGCATCGCTCCGGCAGGTGGTTCCCAGAGAGCAACCTAGGAGGCACCTAGGTCACCTGACCTTGAAGCGCCATCACAACCTGCCCACTGAATAGTCAGCAAAATTCCTACCGTGGCAGGTGGCAGTTAAATTAATGATTGGTCACTCGCGGAACAGAAACCTGGGCCGAACAAGGCCCACAGCTGGCAGCACCTTCCGCCGCAGGGCAGTGGCGCACCGTTTAACCGCTGCACCACCCACTACGCCAGGAGGGTTATGAGGACTTCCGCGGATCTATGGACCCAATAATGTAATGGAGAGAATGAACTTGTGCTTATATCGAAATTAACCCATTACGCTATCGCGTCATACTCTTAAAGCGGAGCTTAAGTGCCTCCTCCAATTTTTATTAGCGTTGTAAAACAGAAAACGGAATGTACCGACGGTGCATTCCTATCATAGCAACAAACACCGAAAACTACGCTACCACAACTGACTAGGCTCGTAGCTCTCGTAGGCCATTCATATAGACTTTGCGGTTCTTGTATGACGAAGGCTACTCGAAACAGGGCTGAAACAAACGGCACTGCTTTTTTTCAAACACATGCGCCTGTTGGCCGTATGTGCAAATCGTTAGCTTTGCGCGTGGTAGGCTGGCCCTAATGAATTGCAGGCAAAAATAAAGTTCTTGGTGTGCCTAACGGATGGGGAAAGGCGAAGTGCGTGTGAGGACCATCGGAAACTCAAAGACGCCACCTGGGTTTCTTTGAAGGGACTATGCAATGAATAAAAAGTCACTTGTAAATGTTTTCAATGCTTAGAAATGATGCTAAGAAGCATTCACACCAAGTATCAGTTTTCATAACTGAGCCGGCAATTTATTATGAACTTTTAAAAACCGTGTTTTTTAAAATTCGCGGGCCGATTGGTGTGCTCGTAGTGACCGATTTTGGAACTAAGATCGTGAAACAAAGACGTCACACAACCCATGACGTCAGCAGGCCACCACACGCTCTCATTCGCTGGAGCCACGGCAGCCACGACGTCACGGGCACACTTCCGGTAGCCGTGAAAATCGTCTGCTCGTGCCGCCGCGCGACCCTCTTGGGCAAGCACGAGCCAGGGCTTTGCCTTCGCGCATATGGCTTCAATTTTTCTCTGCGCAATATGAGGCAGTCGGTTGGCGTAGACTGCAAACAGGAAGCTTTCATAACTTACACATACTTCAAAAATGTTTCCGAACCAGTACGCGGACACACGGAAGTGGTGTGGAGCCACCCCCACTTTATACCATATTACATGGGAGTGTAAAAACAATTATTCATTCCATAAACTAAAAGATCCCAATGCGGAACAGTGGGAGAGCCTGCTCACCAGCAGCGTGCTGGCGGTACAAAAAGGACTGGTCCAGCATGCGTATGAGGTAGCAAGACTCAGTGGGGCCCTGGAAAAAGGGCACCACCCCTGGAAGGCTCGGAACTTCAACATGAAGAGACCCGGGTCCCGCTGAATCGACCAATTTTTGGCGCCCATAAAGTTTTTCTCTCCCTCTGCCGCCTCCTTCTGTCGGGAGTTCCGGAGCCACTCGCACGGCTCTTCGTGCGCACGCATAGGGCTCGATGCCCATCGCGGCCGTGAAAGCGAGCAGTCGCACCTCGAGGTCCGGGTTTATTACTGCTAATTACCACAGATGACAAGCAAAGAAACCCGACGCGCTCAGCAATCCAGGAAGGCGAAGAGACCGGAGAGATGCCGCCACGCCGCCGACGCTGCTGCTGGGGGGCTAGGAGTGATAACCGGAAGTTGCAAAATAAACGTTAGCAGATGACGTATTCATGGGCGGGGCCCTATCCCAGAGCTGTTTTCTTTATTTTTTTTTCTGGTGCTCCCCGTGTACGAGTTGAGGGGGGAGAGGAGGAGCGTAATTTTTAATCGTCTATATCTTCGCTGTTGTTGATGCTAGCTGAAAAATTCTTGCACTGGGGTGACGAGTGATCGAATGCCTATATCTGGTCTGCTTTACGTAATCTCAATTAATTTATTGCATAGTCCCTTTAAGAGAGATAAATAGCCACCAATATCGCGCAAATGAAGCTACGTCTCTTCCAGGCACTCTTAGTTTTTAATACAGATTTGTTAACTCGGCGGCCACCAACTTTCATCAGAAAGCGAAATTGTGGAAATATATCATGACACGCGCCGCGTTGCGATTTCGCTTCTCTGTCTTTGATTCTGAAAAAAAAATCCTTTCTGCGTATTTTCCGATGATCGTGACAAAAGCTGTTGTCAGTAAAGTCTAGCTGCTTTAAATAAGACACAATGTTTCAGAGGTGGTAAGATTTTGCCGAAATGAGGACAATTTAGGATGTAGGAGACCATTGCAGCAATTATAAACCAATAACACGCAAAAGCAACATTAACGGCATACGTGTGGAAATCGTAATGCACTCGATACCGGATATTACGAACCCCAATATTAAAAGTACTCATGTATCGAACAGAGAGAATCTCCCTATGAAAATTCCGGGTAAATGCATAGGAAATGCGCGCAATATTTTACACTCCCGAAGTTCGGCCGTTGTTCGATATATCGAATAGCGCTTCGCCTAACGAAGTCTTTGACGACTTGCGAACGTGGAGACGGTTTGGCTGCCCGTTTTTGGCGACATGCACGCAGAGCCAGCACTGAGAAGCCGCATGATGCTGTTAATCCGAGGGCTGTATTTGGTCTCCGGTACTCATTTTTCACGCCACATCGTTGTCACATGATGAGACCAAACAAAAGCCCATAGCGGTGGTTCACGCCTGGCTGCTTCGCTGTCAGCCGAACGTGTTGCGGTAAACAAACTGTACTTGATTCTTATCAGCGATTATTCTGTTTATAGTGTACTTATAGTGTGCTTATGGTTTATTTATAGTGCATATAGTGCATCTGTAGTGTATTGTGTGTTTATACTTGTGTGTTTATTAGTGTTTATAGCGTACCAGGATTAGAGATCTTATGATACAGAGTTGCTAGTACGAAAGCGTAGCGCGTTCTGTCTTTTGATGGAAAGAAATTTAGGTGTAACAACACCTTGAGAGCAGTTCGCTGCCAACACGCCGGAGGCGGCACGCCGCGACAGGAAACGCTTCACTATACCGCGAGTGCGTATATTCTTGCTTCTAGGCCACAGAAAAATTTATATTTCCAGCTTCTATATTTCGAATTAAAGATATATCGAACTATCTGGCGTTCCCCTTTGTGTTCGATATATCCGGGCTGGACAATTAGCAATAGGCAGGACAAATTTCATATTTACTTTGTTTTATCGGAATAGTAGATATTCGTTTAAAAAGAGAAAGAACAAAGAAGCACGTTATGTAACAGGAATAATAAAATGTCCACAAATCTATTCACTGCGTCATTCAGAATCAGGCGAATATTCAGCGTCCGTCAACTCAGTTGTGCTCTGAATTTCCCCCGCATACGTCGGAAGAGCCGTAAAACCGGCATTCCTGCTGGCTGACGTCATTGTTGTAAGTCCGAGAGAGATAGACTGCACGGATTCTGCGGCTAGCCTCGAACCATTACTCGGCAAAATGGAGATTTCAGCTTCTGGATACACGACTGTCTCCGTATGGCTCCGGACATTTGCTGACACGACGACGTACAGGATGGCCGACACCAGCGTCAGCACCATAACAGCAAGATAGGCAACTGTGCCGACAACCCACAAGAAAGAGCCGCCCTGCTCGGCGGCGGCGGCAGTTCCAGACGGAAGTACCACTCTGGCAGAGGGTGGTCCAGGTGGTGCTGGAGTTCGCCTACCCGGAGACTGGAAGGGGACGACCCGGAAGCCAGATCGGGCAACCTGGCGAGCTGGAGTAGGGGCTTCCGCAGTCAAGAACACCTCCCGGGAAATCCGTCGTTGGTGCTGAAGGGCTGGGCTGGGCTGTGCTGCAGTTGTGAATCGACCGAAGGCAACTCTGGGAGGAGTAGTGGCCGGTATGCGTGGAGGAATATTTTCCTGGGAAGTGATGTAGACGCTGCCCTGCGCCACGGGCTCAGCAGGTCTACCGGCCATCTTTTTCTTTGCTTCTGCACGAGATCCTCTGCTTCCACGAGTACTTCCCGCAGAATATAGCCTTGGTATGCTGTGAAATAATGGAGAAATGTCGGTGGTAGTATTAACTATTTTTATTTATAAAAACAACATAATGAATAGCGCACGGTTAATTTCAGTCCTATTAGCATTTTCGAAGCCAAATCTCAATTTTGGTCACGTAACTCTGTACGTACTGAAAAGAAAGCGGCTGGACCTAAACAATGGAAAACAGCGTTTAGGAGCGATAGGCATGTCTCAATATCGAAATCGCACAGCATATTGTGCCTGCAAGATCACAAAATATCGCTCGCTTCGTGGCCGTTAGCATTGTATTTTTTTATGGCGATGTTTATTCCTTCAGGATATAAATGGGCGTTATAATCATGGATGAAAGAAAGGGTTTTTTAAAGAATCAAAATAAGGGCGGCCGCTGTGACGAAGTCGAGGATTTACTAGTGAAGCGGTCTCTGCGTTCAAGGAAGATGCGATGAAGTATGCGAGATTCCCACAGGATTCTGTGTAGGGCGAACCCACAGCAGGTCAGCGGGTCTTGGATGCCGGTGTCGAAATTACTACATCGTATCAGCAGAGATGAGACGAAGGCTTCACGGGCAGAGTTCGTCCCCGGAATGATACAATCATTCAACAGGACAATGTTCGCTCACAATGTGCCTGATAGTTGAACTCTTCTTTTTAGGAGCTGCAGTTCCGCCGTGCATTTCCTCGCATGCTTTTTTGTGTGGACTTATCACAATGGGACTTCTTTTTCCACCCTTCCCCTGCCCCCCTCCAAAAAGATAACGGCTGATGTAGACAGGAGTCTTGTCCGGGGAAAAGTATGCTCCGCGCTGTTAGCGTCGACAGCCATCGTCACTGCTCTCCAACAGCTTGCAGAAAGTAGGCTACTGGTGGTGGAAAATACTGCTACTACTGGAGATCAAGACTGATGTTTTGATGGGATATATACATTATAAAGTTTGTTAAAAGGAACATGAATTTAATAAGCATTTAAAAAAAGAACCTTATTTAAAATCGTTAGAGTAGGTAATATTCTGCCAGGAAAAAGGTTTAGTGTCGTGGTTAATCCAGTTTCATTCTTCCGAAACATAAATTTTTCAAGTGGAACATAATACACTTAAATACACAAAGACATGTGCCTGCGCACACTTTGGAATCAATGAAAACATGCAGAGTGGCGAGAATATTGCAATCTTTTCACACCTTTTTAACTGACCGTTTGCTTGCTTAATTCCACCACAAGCGGCGGCCTAGTGATTTCAACATCCGCCTCGTAAGTCAGAGCTGTGGTGTTCGATATGCACCCACCGGTTTACAATTGGTACACGCTTTACCATGGCCTGGTGGTCTGTTTCCTTCGCGTTAAATTCTAGGAAAATTAATCGTCGACCGCACCTTGCGCGTGCCAAAATACTCTTTGGGCACAGTCATCTTTATGGCATTAAAATTGATCAGCATCGTTTTGACTGCTCAATTCGAGCAGCCGCCGCGGCAGGTAGCAGAACTGAGGCGGACTGCGAAATACTTGGCTGGTTAAAATTTCCATGCTCTTCGCAGGACATAAGGTGAAATTTTTCTTGAAATTATCAAAACGAAGTATTTTTGTTTGCACTGCTTCCACTCCTTCGTGCAAACTATTCATTAGCTATTACATATTGTAGCCGAAGGAACAGGTAGTTTCTACGAAGCTTTCTAGGCCTTGTATGATCACATGCGCAAGAGTAAACCCCGAACCTGGATCGAGAGCTTAACATGTTTAACGGCGGATTGATGTAATTGACATGGTAAAAGCACTTGTAAGGCGCCTTTACGGGTGAAGAAGTAGCTGCAACAGCCGTCACTACAAGAATGGCTACTCTGTATCAGGAGAACCAGGAGTATATGATCACGTAGCAGAACGCTACAACATCGTAGTGAAGTTCCCCAGGGCGTACACGTCAAGTGACCTCCGATTTCTTTGTGTGTCCAGGAAATGTGACGCCCCCGTCATCATCATCATCATCATCATCATGAGCCTGACTACACCCACTGCAGGGAAAAGGCCTCTCCCACGTCCCTCCAATTAACTCCGTCCTTTGCCAGGTGCGGCCGCCATGTCCTCTCTAACTTCTTAATCTCAACCGCCCAACCAACTTTGTGCCGCCCACTGCTACGCTTGCCTACTCTTGGAATCTACTCCGTTGCCCTTAAGGACCAGCGGTTATCTTCACTTAGTATTACATGAACTGCTCAGGCCCACTTCTTCCTCTTGATTTCGACTAGGATGTCATTAACCCGCGTTTGTTCACTCACCCACTCTGCCCGCTTCAGGTCCCTTAACGTTGCACGTATGATTTTTCTTTCCATTCCTCGCTGCGTTGTCCTTAACATAAATTGACGCCCCCGTTCCCACAGCCAATTCGCTGCGCTAAATTCATTGTCACTGAAAGAGGTGCGGGGTCGACCAAGGATACCGCCAAGCATCAAGAAAACACCTTGAAATTACTAAATGGCGTGGCACCGCACGCACCTTCGCAGTAATAGCAGTTGCACTTAAGGTAAAGCCGCCAGCGGCGGCGTGGAATAGTAGCCGCGTTGCAGGTGAGCCATGCAGGCACCCCATGCAGGGGGTCGTGCTTTGAACACTGCTCGTATGCGCGAGGCTGCAGCGACAAACGTGCGGCTGGAATAACAGAGGAGGAGCTCTCTGTGGACAACAGACGGAAAAGCGCTGTTCGACCAGATGTTGAAATGCGTCCCAAAACACTTCTCACGTCATAAAGCACTTGTTGTAACCTTCTTGAACGAGAAACACAATCGCCTCATACCTAGCCTATGCTTGGGAAGCTTCTAAAGCATACGCGACAACTGCAACAACACCAGGTCGATGGTTGTCGCTTATCCGCATTGCCACGAGAGAAACATCATTTAAGTTTGGTAACCCCCATTCAGCTGCTTACATGAAATGTATACCGTTTCAATTGGTCAGCGTATAAAAGCGGGAGTTGCCACTTACGACGTATTCAGCAGGCAAGAGAATGGAAAGAGGTGCTAGCAGACGGTGACATGACGGTAGCTAACGGTCATAGAAACCAAGGAGCATAGGGAATGTCTTCTTTTGTTTTAAATATGTGGTTTTTTATAAATTGCAGATTGTGGATTTTAGAAAAAAAAACAAAAACCTGACAGCGGTCACTTAAGCTCCGCATTAAGGGTTTGACGCGATAGCGTTAATGGGTTAATTAATGCTCATATACGCAGAGTTCCTCATTCTCGACTTCACATTCATACATCCCTCGGAGTTAACATACCACTCATGATGAAGTGGTTCAGCTGTTAAGCAATTCTCCGCTGCAATGCGATGGCAGGTGATGCCACCGGCGGGACTTGTGCGCCCCGGTTTGCTCTTGCTGACAGATCAATAATTAATTTAACTGCCACCTGCCACTGTTGGCAGGGTGCTCACTACCCGGTGGGCCGGTTGTGATGACGATACAAGGTCACGTGACCTATGTTTCACTCACAACGGTGACGAAGCCAGATTTTCTGCAGAACAGGACGCTTAACGCTATCCCGTTAAAACGATGTTATATTAGTTGCTTTTCTACAAAGTTTTCTATAATAACTTGTAGTTTATCAGTGCAAAAATAAGCGTAGCTCATTAAGTGAAGCCTAAAAATTTTCACGAAACGCACATAAAAGTGACACTTTGTTGACACAGCATTATATTCAAATAACAAATAAAGCAGGAGCATCTATCATGTCATTGTGTTGTCTTGCTTCTTGGTCGCACTAAATCGGCAAAGAAATTCTCTTAATGGCTTCAAAATTCCAAGAAGATTGCTGCTCGATAATTATCGGGCGAAGCTTGATATTTTTTCTGTACCGAGACTTCAACCTGCGCGACAAAGTTAGTACAAAAAAAAGACGTATTCATCAAGCTTCCTAAGCGCAATTACCGGATGACGATTGCTATTTAAGTGTCATTTGTGAAGGAAAAACAGCTTTGAACGAGGAGCATAAAACCAGGATGACGGCGAACACGTAGCTCGAGCAAGAAAAACGGACTTGAAAATGCCAATAAAAAATCACGTTATTGCCGCGAATATTTGCAGTATTTGTTCGTTTTTCAAATCTTCCGCCACACCAATTTATCGCTTTGTTTGCGACGCAAGACGCGACTATACTTATCTCGATTGATCGCAGCCAGGCAGAGCTGATTCTACGTTGTTCCGGAATATTCTAGTAACTTTGCACGCTTTATCTCGAAAGTTCGCTACCAGCTTGAAATTGAGCACGGCCGACAACGGCGGGCATTCTGTTCGACGACAGCCGAGCACGCTTGTCGCTTCGCCGCCGCCGAGTGATTCAGTGCAAGTCTGCCCAATAAACAGTTTTCTTTTAGAAGACCCTTTTGTTTGTCTTCATCGCTGCTTCGTCTGCCGTCACCACTACGTGACATCTGGTGGAGGTGCGGGGTAGCCTTCCATGTTCCGGACGCCCCCTTCAAGTCGTGAAGCCATCCCTCAGCGCTTCGCACCCGAGGACGAGCCAGCAGCTCAGCGAGCCAGCCGACGTCTCCAGGGAGAGGAGCCTGAGTTCGGGAAACTGCCAGACCGCACCAGACAGCGAAAAGACGCTGCTACGAGCACCGCAACCTCGCTGAAGATGTCGACACCGATCATACTGCAGCAGCCGCGGGTGCCGCCAACTTTCAATGGATCCCTAGGCGAAGACCCTGAAGAATGGTTGGACCAGTTTGAGCGCGTGGCGGCATTCAACAAGTGGGATGATGCGGCAAAAAATTGGACACGTGTTTTTCTCATTGGATGGCTCCGCACGCACGTGGTACGAAAGCTACGAGTCGTCCCTTACGACATGGGAGCTATTCAAGAGAGAACTATTGAAGGTATTCACCAGTGTCGTGAGGAAAGAAAGAACCGAACGACTGCTCGAGTCCAGGGTGCAGCTTCCGAATGAGCCCGTTTAATAATATTAATAATTATTATAATTATTATTAAATTTTATTTGAGCTAATTGACATAGCAAGGCTATCAGCAAATGGAAGTTTATTGATCTGATGTTCATTACCTTTTATCCGCAGTTCCAGTGAACAGAACCCTCTTCATACCTATCTAAACACGCCGTAAATGCCTCTCCAGAGGCTGTGTGAACTCTCAAAATGTAATTCCTAGCTGCAATTTTGTCACTTCTTGTTTGGAGAACTATGGCCTCTGTGCATTGCCTGTAGAGAATGTCTGTCATGCTCGGTGGTCGTTGACAAGCGGTTAAGCATTATCCTTGCGCGGTTTGTGGTGCGATTACTAGAGCAGGGATTTCTTTTGAGATGTTCGGCGCAAGAGTATTTCGTTTACTACTGATTTAGCTAATCGTTCGTATGAAAATGAAAGGAATGAGATGAACTTAGCTTGAGAAACCATTAAGGTCTCCTTTGTACGTACACGCGTATTTGAATATATCGGAGCGAATTAATTTATTTTGAGAGATGTCAGGTGCTACTAGTGCTTACATAAATAAACCGAAATTCGCAATTATAATTCCTGTACCTCACTGCTTGAAACTGTATTAACAATATTTAATCGCACCAACTTCCTAGCGTACACTGATCGAGCTGAAACCACGTCGAAAATCAGCTGACTTCTACGGCTTGTGATTGTTCTTGTCTTTTATTACTGCAGATGAAGTCATGCTGGTTTTCAATCGCGGCACCTCAAAGCAGCGACAGCTGGCAGCAGTTATTATTAATAAAAGGTCCTGCGTGGGATATTGCGTTGGATTTGTGTCGTGCGTGGGATATGCATCAGCGCCTGTAATAAATACCGTGCTAGAAAATATGCTGCACTGCAATGGAATGGCTCTTAATTTTTGAACGCCTAGGACATATATATGCGCCAAACGTCTTTCAAAACAAACGGTTTTTAGCTTTTTTTCCCGCTCAGAACTGACAGCGCTTCAATCGTTAGTGCTGTTGTTGTGTTGTTTTTCTTATACAGGTTAGCTTTTGGGATGCTTTTACGCTAAAAACTGCCGGTTAAAAAGCTCCACGTGAGGCTAGATAATAAGCGAAATAAAGCTTCTGTATTGTGGCTTTCATAGAACGGAATTGCACGTTATCAGCCTGGTATGCTGTGTATGCCTTTCGGCATTACCCCGCCTACCCATCGTGGAGGAGCGGCTATGGGACCTTTTTTAGAGATGCCCTGTGCTCCAAAGGACGCGCAACCTGGCCAAAGCGCCCCGATGTAAGGACTCCACTTATTCAACATTTCCTTTGTGCAGAAGGCTGGACTGACATACTACACAGCGATGTTTCCCGTATTTGCTCCGTAGAAAGTTATTTTTACAAATACTGTTCGAGGCGCGAAAAGATGCCAAGTTTAGGCCCGGTGTAAAGAGAGATATGAAGTTGGGCGAGCGACGTGACGAGGCAACAGGCTACTGTCAAGATGTCTTGCACAAAAAGATTCGTTTTATCTTAAAAAAGCCACAAAAAATGCATCCACAAATGTGGCTCATATTACAATCAAGTGATCTCACAAGCAAGTTATTCCTAAACTAGTGCTCCCTGCCACCGCCAGCATTGCTCGGAAATCATTATGTTAACTATACGGTTGAAGCGGTTCGAAAGAAGTGAATGAAGCTATAGAGGCAAAAATCAAAGGAAAATAAGAAGGTAGGCATGAATCGAACGTTATCAGAACGTGTGCTTGTCGTTTACGACTGCGAAAAATTATAACAGAGGCATAAGGGCGAGAGAGACGAGTCCCTAATGGTCAGAATACCATAATTTTTAGTTGATTGCTCTCTCCTACACATTTTGTAGGAATAGATTGAGCCCATGTCTACCAAGGCCAACATACAAGTAAAAGTAAAAAAGAACAGGGGACAATTGCCTATGACGTTGCAAGTGTACAGATGCTGTGATGTACAGCACTGCACAGATGCTGTGATGTATAGTTCGACTAAAGCTATTACAAAGCGAGGTCTTTGTCAGTTGTTGCCTGTGAAGGAATGGTACAAACCCACGCTGGAGTATTGGCCAGAGTGTGGTGCAGAAAGAAGCAGAAGAACAATTCACCTGGACTTAGCTCAAACGGTTCATTAATAAATATTGATGATAAAGGGAAGGTTAATAATGAAGTTTCAAAGATTTCGAGGGGATAGGAATGAATATCGAGGAAACAAGGACAAAGTTCTTGTTGTTGCCTCAAAAGCAATAGCACATACCCACGGTGGGGGATTGCCGGTGTTTGGTGCAGATGTAAACGGGAGAATATTCATCCAGGCTTATCTCAAGGGGCTGATAAATATAGGTAGAGTAATCTGCGAATACAAATGACTAGTTTTTAATGAAAATCGGAATAAAAGTCGAGGAAACAAAGCGGAAATAAATTTGAAAGGAATAATCATCAATAAATTAATTTTGAGAGAAAAGTAAAGGCAATGAAAAGTTAAATCAGAAACCTCCTGGTTTCGATAACATACCAGTGAAGAAGTTCACACACCTGCCGGAGGGCATGCCCTTTGACAGTTGCACCGAAGGAAAGACGGTATAAGTAAACGGCAGCCCTAACTGAGTCCTGTTAGCTGCAAAAGCGAACATTGTTTTCATTTTTTCTTTTGCTCAGTATCTCAATCTTTATTCAGCTTGGGGTGAGAGAGGAGATTAATAGAATAATTTTAGAACCTTTTTTTAATATGGAAGTTTGTGATCTAGGAACTTCAATTAGTTTGTCACAACGAACTGGAAATCGATAGGCCCGAGATGAAATTAGTGTCGCCAGTTCTTTATGGTAAATTGTGCCGCATAAGTTGCCACTTCATTGCTCGCGCTTAATAGACGTTTTTAGCATGCCGGAGACGTACTACCGGAGACGTATACCGGTTTACCGCACCCCTCCTGCGCATGCGCAGTGGCATTGGTGCGGTGAGGGTGAGCCTCTGCGCGTGAGAGGGAGGGGTACGGTAAACTGGTAGTACGTCTCCGGTAAGCTAAAAACGTCTAATGTTGACGCTCTTCTTGCGTCGTTTCGTCGCCACTGTATATCGTTAGTATTCGTACTCCCTTCTTACCTATTGGCTTGCTTCTGATGTCCTCACGTGCATTAGCCATTTTGCGTTGAAGAGGAAGAAGGGAAGTAAGCCAGGCTGATCTCCGCTTGCTATACAGACTGCCATGGGTAAGCCCTATTCTAAGGGCACAACCAAAGCAGCTAGAGGTAAGAGCGGAAGCACCGCATCTAACAGACCAACACTCACTTGAAAAAGCTTTCTTTCGTCCTCTCTGAGAGTGTGTTAGTGCCGTTGTAGTGCAGGAATGTTAGTAGAAGTATGAAGCGCCTTCATGGCTGTTCACTGGTGAGTATTTTTTGCATATCCTGCGGTCGGTTTCCTCGCTGCCATGGCATCTTCGAGACGACTGTCATTTTTTGTGTGGAAAAAGGTGTAGCCACTGTGTTACTGCAGTTGCTCAGACAGTGTGATGTTGAGCGCGAAGCCGCAAAATCGAATCCTGGCCGCAGCATTGTGATGTTGATGGTGTGGAGATGCTAAGACGCTCGTGTGCACTTTGATATAAGTGCATAGGGACGTTGCGAAGCTCGCGTTGTCGAAGCTAATCGCGCCTTCACTGTGGCGTTTTTCAAAGCCCAGGGGCCGTTTTCTGTAAGCTGTCCATTTTTCGTTGTCCATTCCGCATCCATTCGGTCCTTTGTGAGTGGCCACTCAGATACACGCGCGAATTTCAAGCGCCTAGGGCAAGAGACCCGACCATTGGCTGGTTGGAGACCAGATCTCGCCATTGGCTGACAGCCAGTGGTCAGGCCCGGTCGTCTGCTGTTGACAGCGCTGCGATGCACCTCACCATTGGCTGCACATTGCATCCAATTTCAGCCAATGGTAAGGTCCGTTTGGTCTCGCCTGTACGCTAAACCGCGATAGCGTATTACGTGCTCGCCCTTTAATACTGTTCAAGCGTCTTCTGCCTTCCGTTCATGGCTAAGCTAAATGACATATCCCATTTAATACCCTCTAGATCCCCAAGCAGAACTGTAAGGCTAGCCACACTAGGTGACGTTATAGCTTTTATCATTTCGAGGTTTATTTTATAATCTTGGCCTGTTTGCATGCAGATATTCTTAGTGTCGTGCGCTGCGTATCAGGTTTGACCGCCACATAGATGAGTAGACCCGCAGCCCCTGGGGACTGACGGCAGGGTCCTCACGGATGTATTCGCAAACGAGGTGGTGGCCAAATCTTGCTCTACTGAATAAGTGCGTTCGGAACACTGGTCGCCGGGATCAGGCAGCAAGTCAGGAGTGGTTATTCAGTTCCATTGATACTCAGCGTTCTTTTTTAATCAGGTCGAGAGTTGCAGCGGCACTGCGGTTCGAACTGCTGTGCTATTGCACGCAAAATGAGTGCTCTACCGTTAAGCTATTGGTGCTATCTGACGGGCGTAATAGGCTGGAATAAGAACAAACTCAACTTCTAATCACAAGCTGCTTAGTAATTTTTTTTTTGTCAGTTGCAATATCCGCTCTCATTTTTCTGCAGGAGCGGAACTGAGTGAGCTATACCATGCGTCACTGCGTAAGTCGCACATTTCTTTTTACACCATCCGGCTTCATCTCAGGTTGTGCCTCCTTTCCTGCAGATAATCACAGAATTCAATTGCAAGGGGACAAAAACAGCGATTTACTTTCTGTGTGCCGAAAGTTTTGCTTGATAACGAAATGAGCGCCGTGAATGAGGCTCATTAAAAAGAAGAGTAGAATTTTATTCGAGCAATCTACTCATGGGCCCACACCGCATCGCTGAATAACGTTATAGCCGTTCAACAGCGGCTGTTCTTCGGTGTGCCCTATGCAGGTAAATTTCAGGAATGATGAAAACGTGCAGGGGGCAAAATATATGATCGGGACAGTACAATAGTCAATATATCTGAAATGTAGTCTCCGTGCGGGGGGTCAACTGAAATGAATTCTCCGTGCACAGAGTCCACTTATAGCAAATCCCTCAAAGTTGTCTACTTTGCTCTGCAACTTCGAGTACTCTTGCGATTTCCTTTTAGAAATAGAAGGGCTGTGCGAGGGTCACACTAATTAAGTTGAGTACAGAATGTTGGCGTTCAGCTAATGGTGCTTGTCAGCTTAAAGCTCGGCGCGGGGAACGAAAACGAACGGCAATGCTGACAACATCGATAACAATACTTATTGACAACACGGCAGCAATATTTATATGGAACGAAAAGGAATTAGTTTGTGGTAATATGTCGCCTTCACTGTGCGGGCACGCTAAAGCAACGTATGGCCTGCTCGTGCTTGAGCGTCCGCTATCGTAGTAACCTTCAATTTGTCCCTTGTTTGCTGCAATAATATTTATGGCAAGGTTTCAATTACTTTTTTTGCAAACGTGGTGGCTTCAAGAATAAGGAACGCGCCCTCCTCATCAGCCTCTTGGAGGCGTCACCGTGCTAAAGAGGAGGCGCGACGGACTTGTTCCCGAAACTTTGAAGCCACCACTCATCGATGATGTCGGGCCGTCATGCGTAAGCACCCCATCCATTCTTCTAACTGACAAAGAAAAATCATTTTTGCGCAGCGTGGAAGGCATACTAGCTTTAGGTTATCGCTCGGCTTATTGATATAATTAGTGTTTACTGAGCACACAATCGCATGACCACGAGGAAGCGTTCCACCTGGACTCAGATTGCGCCTTGAAAAAAAATCTTTAGGCTGTTCGCGCGCCATCTGTTGGAGAAGCGGCGTACATCAGGTCACAAGGATATTCCGGCGGGCGCCGCATATCGGCGCCACTGTCTCGCGTCAAGCAAACAGGATATGAAACGTTCCAGACATTTATTTACTCGCGACGCCGGGCGAGGATTTCCAGACACAACACCGACGTCGCCTTTTCCGCTGAAGGGAAGCCTTAAAGCTATCGCTTTATTATGAGTTTGCACGCGGCACAGTGCGACGAACAAGGCGTAATCGATGCAGACGAAAGAGAAGACACTCAATTATGGCCTCAGCGCTTTTCGGCTGCATGCTAGGGCGCAAGGGCGGCGCGCTTGAAAATTAAAAGTAAAGGATTCTACCATTCCGACCACTCTGCCCTTCCAACAGATCTTCAGAAATGCCTCTCCGCATCGGATATGTCCAGCTCTTAGAGTAATTTTCTGCTGCTAATCTTCGTCGCATAGATCGTTAAAGCCCATACATAGAGGGAAAGAAGGTCAAAAGATCAGCTTGTCTGTTGAAATGTTCATTACACCCCTGGAATATCGACATGAGCCTTGATTTTGTAGCTAGTGCTCTGCCACAAGAAGTGCTACCTTTGGCTCTCAGCTCACGTCAGGATTTAAAATAGATCAGAATACAGTTCGCAGAATAGTTTTAAATGAGATGATACTCTTCACAATTCTTTGCGGCAACACTTTGCTTCGACTTCGACATTTCCACTGCTGACGAAGTGTTAGGTTGCAGTTGCAAAGATAGTTCATTACAGGAATATCGCATTACGACCATGATTTTTTAATGTATGCGCTTGTTTTCTCACACAGGTGTCATATCTCCTGACAAGCCTTTACCAGGTGAATGTTTTGATCTTGTATAGCACGTTGTGGTTTTAAAGTGCTTGGCGATGCCATGGCTTGCTTCAGTAAGCAATAACGAGTCATTGTGCAGTTTCTTACCACACTATAGTAAAACAATCATTTTTCTTGTTTAGAGGATTCTTGCTCTGAGGCTAGTATAGAAGGAGAGTGGCGTGTTTAGCTAGTATAGACGATTTTTTAGTTCAGCTGAGTTTCAATATCGAACAAGCCTAGAGGCACATGACGCTACAGACCACATGTTCATAACCGCTAGGCGTGGTTCAAAACTCTATTAACTGCTGCGTACGCAACGGCTATCAAGGAGAAATGACCATGATAGCGTGAAGACCATTGTTATAAGGAACCCTTTATTTGTTTGGTTCGATTTCTATGGCATAACGTCACAAAGCGACTCAGCCTTTGAGGGACTCCGCAGTGGAATTCTCAAGAGAATTTCGAACACGGGCCGCTCGTATTTCGCCTCCATCGAAATGCGGCCGAGACCAAACCCCCGTATTCCGGGTTAGCAGCCGAACACCATAACCACTGATCCACCGTAGCGAGTAGCGCTTTATTTTTTTTAGCGGACATAAAGTTGGCATAACACCTTCTGGCAAAATAATGCCAGAGACGTGTGAAACCGAAACAGTTGCTTTAAGAAATGCACACTGGGAATAGTGCGTTCAGTGTACAAAATAGCGATGTGAACCTGAACCTGATCATGACGAAACAGAATTAAGAACGAAAGGGGATGGTGGCAAAGTACCCATCGATTCCATATGCTGTCTAGTTACAAGTATAGGGGTTCTTGTTAAAAGTATGAATGAATGAATGAATGAAAAACTTTACTGGTTCCTTTAGGAAGTAGTAGCGGTAGAGGACGAAGTCTTCGTCTTGAAGCTTGGGTCCTCCTTGGCCGTGGGTGGGCCCCTAGTCCAGGGCTCCACTGATTCGGGCCACCTCGCTTGCGTATGCTATGAGGGCCCTTTGGACCCCTAGCTCGCAGCTGGTGAGCCGGCTCTCCCATTGCTTCGCACTTGGTGTTTTGTGTTTGTGGAATGCTTGATTTCTTCCGCACTCCCATGTGACATGATATAGTGTTGGTTTTGCTCTGCACCACGGACAGTTGGCGCTATACTGTGTGGGGAACATGTTGTTTAATATGTATAAGCTTGGGAAGGAGTTGCAGTCTTCGCCATCCTGTGGCTTCCTCCTTGGATAATGCTTTATGTAGTGGGGGTATTGGAATCTTAGCCCCTTATATAGGTTTAATAATTCTGAATAGCTGTCCCCGCAATTAATCTGGGCCCCCTCCGTGGTTAATGACGTTCCTGCTCGGCTGGTCATTCCTCGAGCTAGGTTGTCTGCCCCTTCGTTGCCCCTGATCCTTGCGTGACTCGGTATCCATGCAGATTATGTTGTGTATTGGTCGTCCCTCAGGGAGCAGAGCTCTACTAAGGTTCTTGAGTGCCGTGCTGCTAATTCTGCCTCTAGTATAGTTCCGGCACGCCTCTTGTGAATCCGTTAAAATGTTAAGGGATCTCCCTGTCCTATATCCTTCATTCGCTGCCAGGGCGACAGCAATCTCCTCTGCCTCCGTCATGTTAGATACTTCGGCTGTGAGGCTTGTGATGTGTTCTCCGTGGTAATTTACAACTACTGATACCGCGCTATTTTTGTGTGTTTGGGGGTATAGGGAGGCATCAGTGTAGACTGTGTTGTCCCGATGCCCCATGTTCCTCTCATAAAATTCTGCCCTAACCTGTCTCCTGTTAGCATGGAGGTTTGGATCCATGTTTCGGGGGATAGGTTTTATGCATAGCTTTTTTTCTTAGCGGGTCTGGTATTGCGGCCCTGCTATTTTGTGGCTTTTCTATTTCCCGACCTAGCTTTGTCAGCAACGCCCTTCCAGTCGTTGTGTTGCTAAGTCTTCGTATTTGTACCTTGAGCTGGCATTCTCTTAATTCTTCGAAGGTGTTGCTGATTCCGTGTTGCATGAGCTTGTCGTTGGATGCATTTCTTGGGAGATGAAGAGCTGTTTTGTATGCCTTCCGGAGTACTGTCTCCGCTTGCTCCTTCTCTGCTTTGATAGTCACATGGTACGGTAATGAATATGTTACCCGGCTGACCACTAGGCTGTTGACTAGCCTGAGTGTGTCCTCCTCCTTCATGCCATACCTCTTGTGCGCTACTCTGCTGATCATCCGGCCTACTTGTCCTGCCGCTTTGCTTAGCAGGCTGAGTGTATGACTGCACTTCCGGCTTCCTTGCAGCCCCATGCCGAGGATTCTTATCATCTTTTGTTCCGGGATGTTCTGGCCCTCTAGTTGTATTTCGAGTGGAGCATCCGTAGGGTGCCTACCCACTCTGAGGAGCTCAGATTTTTCCGTGGAGCATTTAAGTCCTCTTTGTTTTGTGTATTCTTCAATGCAGGTGGCAGCCTCTTGTAGCGCCTCCTGCTTCTCCCCCAGTGAGCCTTGGGTGGTCCAGATGGTGATATTGTCTGTCTGCGTACATTGCATGACAAATCCCCTGGTCTTGGCTGAGTTTCTTGGCGAGGTTGACCATCGTTATGTTAAAGAGTATTGGCGAGATTACTGAGCCTTGCGGAGTGCCCTTGCATGACGTTTGAAAAGTGTCACTCCGCAGGTCTCCTAGGCCTACCGTCGCTGTTCTGTCCGCGAGGAAGCTTCTAACGTAGTCATGGATCTTCTTTCCGCAGTTGGTTGTGTTAAGTCCTTCCATAATGGCGGCATGGGATACGTTGTCAAAGGCCCCTTTAATATCGATGGCCATGACAACCTTCTCCTCGTTCTTTCGCATTTTTTAGAGTGCCTTTTCTTTTAGTTGTAGCAAGATGTCTTGGGTTGATAAATTTGCCCTGAATCCGAACATGGTGTTGGGGTACCATTCTCCGTCTTCTAGATACGTTCGTATTCGTCGGGTAACTATTCTCTCGTACAGCTTGCCTAGGCATGATGTTAGCGAGATCGGTCTGAGGTTTTCAATTTGGAGTTTCTTGCCGGGCTTGTGGATCATGACGACTACGGCGTGTTTCCACTCCGCTGGGACCGTCCCTTCTTCCCATTGTTTGTTTAGGTATAGGGTGAGTTGGCTGATTGCTTCGTCGCTTAAATTTCGGATTAACGAGTTATGAATCTTGTCCGCCCCTGCTGCCGTATTTTTCGTTGTTGCCCTTATGGCCTCGACGACCTCTTCTCTTGTGATGGGTCTATCCGTGGTTGGGTTTTCTTCGCCGTGGTAGTCGCCTTGGCAGCCATCTACCTGGTCCTTCCCGTAGCATTTCTCTCGTACTGCCTGGAGCAGCTGTTCTTCTGTACCTTCGTACTGATGAATTAGCCTTTGGATGGATTTGCTGCTTTCCGCCTTGCTTTTGCTCAGATCCATGAGTGTTCTGAGGATCTGCCACGTTCTAGCCGTGCGAAGGGTGCCATTCAGCGAGGTACTAAACTGCTGCTACCCTTGTCTTGCCAGCTGCGTTGCATATTCCTCTGCTTGCCTGGTGATTTCGGCAATCTTCTTCTTTAGCTTTCTGTTTAGCTTTTGGCGCTTCCACCGCTTGGTCAGGCCTCGTCTTGCCTCCCAGAGCCAGAGGAGTCACTTGTCCACTTCTGGTGCTTGTTCTGTTCGATCCACTTCTTTAGTGTAGAGATCCCTGATCTGTCTAAGCTGTTGGCTCCAATCTTCTGCCGAAGTTATGTCGTCCTTAAGTTGTTTGCAGTGGGTGCGGAAGGCATCCCAGTCAGTTAGGTTTGCCTTGCCGATCTTCCTTTTGATGCTTTCTGCCTCTGTGCTGACCCTAATGATGTAGTGGTCGCTGCCGAGATTTTCTTCCAGGTTCTCCCATTCGACTTGCTTAGCGCCCCTGACAAATGTTAGGTCAGGACATGTGTCCACGCTTACGCTATTACCCTGTCTAGTAGGCTGACTTTCATCTGTGAGTAACTCGCAGCCTATGCTTTCCGCTGCAGTGCAGATGCCGCGCCCCTTTTTATCTTCGATCCTGCTGCCCCAATGTGGGCTTTTCGCATTAAAATCCCCTGCTATTATTAGGGTATTCTGCACTGCAAGCTTCTTTGCTTCTGCAAAAAGCTTAATGAAGTCTCCTTTATTTTGAGGTGGGCTGTACAAATTTACTATAAAAGTGCTTTTAGCTTTTCTTTTTCTCTTGGGAATCACTTCAGTTATTATGTATTCTAGCTGTGTGTATTCAAACTCCTTATGAGCTATGGTTGTGATTTTGTTGCTAATGAGAGTTGCTGTTCTTCCGTTCTCCTCACATGAGTATCCTTTTAGGGTTGGGGTGCAATTTGTCTCTTGTTGAAGTATTAGGTCTGATGGGTTTCCTCTAGTGCTAATGAATTGCTGTAGGGCCCTTGCTTACGCCTGTAGCTCCGGCAGTTCCACTGCCATATCTCTAGTTGTTGCTCTCCTGCCATGTTATCGTATTTGTACTGTTATCGTATTGGTATTGAGACATTTTCTTCAGTTTTTCAGGCTTATAAGGCATCGTCATCAGCCCAACTACGTCGTTTTCAGAACAAAAGGACTCTCCCATATTCTCCCGATTATCCCTGTCCTGTGCCAGCAGCGGCCCCCGATAACTTTTCAATCTCATCTGCTCGCCAGACTTTCTGTCGCCCCCTGCTGCGCTAGCCCTCAATGAGGCATATAGATCACAAAAAACAACAAGACTAGGACGACATTGTAAGGCAACGTTAATGCTAATCTGGACTTGCAGAGCGAACTGTGTTCAATGTGCTGAAAGGTCCGTGCAGAGCCCCGGAACATCCCCTTGCAGAATTGAAAACGCCGAATAGTATTCTTATCCCCACCCGAGAACCGCAATCTGCACGCAAGAACCACCACCGTACTTACGCAGTCAGTCATTATGTTTTAGTCATAATTATTGGTGCTGTTCAGTTTCAATCTTTTGCGGAAAGGTTTTGCGCGGTCCTCTTTCGATGCTTGTAGCTAGAATGTTAACCGACGATCAGGGCTACTCGCTGTGATAATTAGTCCCGAGCGGCTTGAAAAACAATTTTGGCCATGGTCTTCAAGAGACCTGCTATGTGAAATCGGTTTTCTAAAGCCCACGTGAACTGCTTCGCAACTCAACAACGAAATGATCAAACAGCTGATTTCCTTCATAGCACTATAAGGGGCACGTCTATACCGCTACGACAACAGGTTGTCGATCGGACGCAGCCAGTCAGTCTTCTGCCATCGCGGAGGGGCGTTAAGGCGCGCAAGCTTGCTGCTGATCTTGAGCCATACATTTTTCTCACATCTTTCTGCGCTGGACAGATGAGAGCGGGTTCATGCAGGCGCCGACCACTCCGTGGAGTCACCTGCCTTACCGCATCCTGTACACGGATCGCACAAGGCCGCTACGACCGTCCGACTTTGCCCGCATGCGTCCTGGCGGTAAGGCGGGAACTGTCTCTCACATTGCGCCTCTAATTCCTTCAGTAAACAAGAACATGAAATGTTTCTTCGAAGAAACAACTCAGAATCTCGGCCCTATATTTTCTGCCTTGCTAGTGTGCGCATAGAAACAGTTTCGAGCGTAGTTTCTACTGTGTTGTTTACGATGTCAGTACCGGTTGTACGGTACAAAGGGCAAAACATATGTCTAGAACAGCCGAACTGTGTTCCGTGACCAGGAAGGCAGAAAATGACTGCGAAATCCTATGGGTTTAACATAACTGCACATTCTTACATCCAGACCATTTTCAAACAAATGTTATCGCTAGATATCGCGTGTTCAGCGTGTTCATGCAGATATCGCGAAACATGCCCAGAACGTGTTCTATAGAGAAGCGTTTTGCCCTGCGTGTGTGGTCCTTCGACATAGTTTTGCGACGATTCTCAGCTACATCGGGCTTTCAACCTTCCTCCATGGGCTCAATATGATGGCGACAGCTACAGTGTAAACTACTACTCACCTAATCCTTTTTAAATTTCCTAATCCTATAGCACCCACTTTCACTGTTTAGCCATGCGGGTCACGTTTTCAGAATCTCCCCATCTCCGGCTAATCTGCAGCTTTTGTGGTTTAGAAGGGTTGAATAAATTAACGAATAATAAAAACAAAAATCACGAAATGTACGTTTTGTTGTAGCCTCTGACAATACAAACGGCGAACGGCTGTTCTTCGTAACGCCGTGGAATGCCGGTACTCTTCCCGCGCATTTTGTTGCGGAAAGCAGTGCGGTTTACAGCCACCGTGCATGATAAAAAACACAGCCAAATAGCTCAGTGAAGAGCAGTTTATTGGCTAATTTTTCGGCGCTCATAAGCCTCTTTCTCAAGTGATTGAAAAGTTGGTTAGTTGAAAAGTGTGAGAATGTTCCGGTTTCTTTATTCGGTGGGCTCAATGGAAAGGATGGGCTTAACGATAGGCTCGTGGAGCCGCGACAAGTAAAGGGGACCGACCGTTCAAAACGATCTAGTTCACCTTGAACAGTCATAAGCCCCACCGAAAGCTGTGTGTGAAACGGATACCTGACAGAGCAGAGGCTCATCGCTTAACTACTGCACCGTAGCGCCAGGGCCCGGATTACGGAACTCGCTCCGACCGCTCTACAATTGAGAGCGCTCTAAAATGCCCGCTCCTATTGGTCGCCGGCGCCATTTTGAAAAGTTGCGTCACGGGAAGCTGCAATGGCGTCACGGACAAGAAAAAACGCATGACGTTGAACACCTAATTATGCCCGCGGTTTTAGACTGTTTTTTGCGACCGCGAAGAGTCGGTCTACAGAGTTTTAGAGGGAAAATGGCGGCGGCGTCGTCTGCTGTTTATTGGTGGCGGAGGCGGCAACGTCGGCGCCAGCAACGACGAAGGACGGTGTACGAGGGCGAGCTGTTCCGTCGGTTATTTCGACTCGATAAGGAGAAAGTGGAGTGGTTGTGCGGCGAACTTGCAGACGAACTGCGAGGCGTACGGACGAGCGTTTTGTCGGTGCGGCGGCAGGTGCTGTGCGCTCCGTTTTTTTTGCCTCCGGGGGCTTTCAAGTGTGCGTCGGCAACGAGCAGACCGTCGGCCTCGCACAACCGACGGTGAGCAAGTGCGTGCGGCGTGTGGCTGAGGCCATCTGCAAAGTCGGCGCACAGAAGGGATGGGTGCGTTTCCCGGCGCACCCCGAGGAAAAAGCGGCAGCGAAGGCGACCTTCCTTCCCCGCGGCACCATCCCAGGCGTCGTCGGCTGCGTCGACGGCCCGCTGATTGCCATAAAAGCGCCGCGGGGAGACCCAGCAAACCGGGCAGCATTCTGGAGCCGCAAAGGATACTATGCGATGAACACCATGATCGTGAGTAGACTGGCTTTCTGACCGCATGGGTTCGAAAGCCGCGACCTCGACAGTGGAAGTTCACGTCCAAGATTGTCTGCCTGTGTTTCTCGCAGATCTGCGACGCAGACATGAAGATCCTTGCGGTCGACCCTCGCTGCCCGGGGTCTTGTCACGATGCCTTTTCTTGGCGCTACTCACGGCTGCGTCGGAAGGTGGAGCACGGGCTGCTGGAGGATGGAGAGTTTCTTCTGGGTAAGCAGCACTTCGACAGCACGTATTAAGCTACAGCAGTGGCTCATACCTAAAAGAGGCGGGTTATAACATGGATGACATGCAACAATATGATGTATCGTATTTATTTTTGTGTATTTACTGTTACTGCTGGTGCAGAGGCACAAGAAACATTGTTATAAAGTGAATCGTATTTCAAGCGTAAAACATCAAGGCAGAAGAGGTGTGCACATCGTTATTGTCGTGTAAGATATCACAGTACATCATTAACCTAGAAGGCTGTGCTTACAGAGGTACCCCTTAGTCATGAATATTCTGCATGCCTATGAATTCTGGTTCAGCATACTGGCTTTGAGCTGCTTGATATGAATCATTTATTACATAGGCAACAACACACTTCACTGCAAATTTTGGTCGTGCAGGAGACAGTGGATATCCACTGGAGCCGTGGCTGCTCACACCAATGTCAGGGCATCCTGGTGCAAACACTGCAGAAGGGCAGTACAACGCAGCACACGCCTCAATGCGATGTGTTGTGGAACGCTGCATTGGTGTTCTCAAAAGCCGCTTCCGGTGCCTTCAAAGGTACCGGACACTCCACTACGAGCCGGAGCGGGCGGTGGTCATCATTGCAGCGTGTGCTGCGTTGCACAACATCTGTCTTGAAGAAGCCCTGGCTGCAGACGAAGACGACACTACTGATGACCCTGACAACAATGGACCACCTCTGCTTGCCGGGTACTTGGCGGGGACAGGATCCCGCATGACCTACCTGCGTGGTAGAGCCATGCGAGACCGTATAATTGGCCTCTTTGGCACAACCCGTCCGCAGAGGCAAGCACACCTGCAGATGGTGCGGCGACAGCAGCAGCGGCAGCAGCAGCAGCAACAGCAGCACCACCGGCAGTAAGCCCTAGACCATCTGGCAGCTGTGGCTGCAATGACTCGCCGTGCTGGCGTGGCGAGTTGTCGTAGCCACTCTTGCTACGGGCAGTGCCATTGCCCTCTGTTAGTGCGCGAGCCCCTGTGTGATATGATGCCCTTGGCCACTGGTAGCCACATTCCAGCATTTGTAAATTACTTTTTCTTACGTGTGCTTGAAAGCCTCCAGTGTCAAGATATGAAGTGCACACACCAACTGCTGCTCCACCGGCAGTGGTCACCAGTACGCCTTTCAGTGCATCAGCAAGCTTGCCGCACAGCTACTGCACTTTCTCCTTCTCAAGTCGAAATACACGCCGAAACAGCTCGTCCAACAAGTGAAATGCATCCTTGTACACCGTCTTTCGCCGTTGCTTACGTCGACCTGCCCACTTAGGCAAACAGTTGCTTGCTGTAACTATGTGTTTGATGAATGTGCACGAGGGAAAAGTGTGGTGTGGAGACTGCTAGGAACCAGTAAAGCGTTTGTTTTTGCACCACGTTTATTCATTGGTCACAATAATTTTTTTCGCCACAGCTGTTCATACTAGTTTGCCAACTGTAACACACAGCAGGGAAACAAAAGCATGCAGCATCAGCAGTGATTTGCATATGCCTTGTCGAGTGCTGCGCAGAGATTGCACAATAACAGTTGTATCTTACACTCTGGCCAAACGGGCGAGTTGGCTGTACATTTTTAAGGCGAACAGTGCGAAAGACATAGCCGGAAAGCACAGGAAACACAGGATGAGCACTCGTCCTATGTTTTCTTTGCTTTCCGTCTAAGTCTTACACGCTGTTTGCCCCTTAAAAAAAAAGCTTCATCTTGACTGCCAGCTTGAATGCTAGTAATCACAGGTTTGGCATGTTGTGCAGACTTGTAGGCTCGATGCAGCCCTGGTTTGCAGTTTTCTGAAACACATTGCATAACTGGTGGAATGCACAGCAAGTGCTACACAAGACATTGCTCTTCGTAGATTTTACTGGACTAAAAAATCATGTTACGTGTAAAAGACACACGAGTATCACAGACGATGATGCCAACATGGCTGCGTTTGAAGTTGTAAAGGGATCCACAAACGAGAGATATTAACATTGTTGCATCATACCTTTAAAGGCGGAGCTCAAGCATCCGCCAAATTTTTTTTTGCCTGCATTCAACACTAGTTCAGAAGCGACTGGACGAATGCTGGCAAGCCTCATTTTTCCTCGGGTCTACTGAGGATAGAACATCTTACAATGCACACAATGGACACTTTACGGAAAAGCAGGAAAAGTAATGCGAAAAAAAAAAACGACTAAGGAACATGCAAACAACCTTAACAGACACAAAATCGAAGTGTTCAAAATTTATCCAGAATCCCCATATTATGGTGCCCTTCATAACTACAGTCACTTCAGAACAACTTTGCCCCACATATTGCAATGAAAGAAAACAAGCACTAGAAATTGCACCTTGTGCACCTGCCACAGCTGCAGGTAAACATTTGAAAGGAATGGAAAATAAAAGAGTATAGGAGGCTTTCACACCTGGCAGAGCTTAAATTACATAACTGGAAGAAAATAAACAGTGTGAAGCATCCGGGCCTGCAGAGCTTACAAGAAATAAAAAAATGATGCTATGGCACATGACAGAGATGATCTTGATTAAATACAAAAACAGAAACCTGACAGAGAAGCAGACAATGTAAATAAACAAACACATAAAACAGAAATTTTAACAAGCAAACTAAAAATAGTTCAATGAGTCTGCACCTGGCAGAGAAGTAAATAATGTTCTTGAATAAATATAAACATATGAAGAGGTTCTTTCATAAAAATAAAAACAAGCAAATAATGACATAAATATGAACAATTCAATGTGGTGCAGGTGGCTCAAGCTGCTTTTGTAAGATTAGCGTCAGTAGGTTCACATTCTGGATGAGCAGCTCTTGCTGACCATTTGACGCCTGCACAGCATCTGTCACCTCCCATATGGCCTGCATGTAAAAATACTTCCAATTACAAATTATTACTGACAACCAATTTTGAGATCTCGCTTAAGCTTTATGTAAAATTTCAGGTGCTGAGATATTTTGGACAAAGTATGGCTGTAGAAGACTCGTGTCAGTTTCATAAACTCAGCTGTCCCAACCACCTCCCACAAGAGGCGTCAAAACAGAAGTAGAGGTGCTCAAAAGAGAGCACTGATATTTATGCTTCAGGTGACGGCTTCGACTCTTCAAAGTGCAGTGTGCGCAGCGAGTACACACCTCCAGCATGCTTTGCTGAAAAGCAGCGTCCTGGCGGTTCCGGGCGTCAGTAAGGGAATCCAAACGATGCGATTCATACAGCATCTGGCGCAGCACCTTATTGGCCCCATCGTCTCGCCGTCGCTTCCCAAGAAGGCTAGGCGTGGCACGTGTTGAGGGCTGCAGTGGGGGCTCTGGTGTGTGCTGCTGTGAGGGCTGCGGCGAGGGCACCGGTGTAGCTGTCGGGAAAGAAAATGTGCTCATCACGTGGTGGAATACGCAAAACATTTGGTACAATGTGTTAGAGGACTTGACATAAATATACAGGACAGCAATCTTGGGCAGCATTGTAGTAGCATATTTCATGTGCACATTTGCTAGACTGCTAGGAGATGTCACAGCCTCACTGCAAGAGAAATAAACATTCTGCACTGCGTGGCAAAGCCAGAGAGAGATAGTTTTGTGTGTACTGTAGAATCTCTGCAGTATTTTGGCTACTGCTGCAAATGCTGCCAGAGAGTATAGTGCTATTACTTTCAATCAGCTGCCAGAAAGGGTAGTATGGAGCTTGAATAATGGAAAGCCAACTCACGGTCTGTGGGGCTCCGTGTGTCTTGTCGACAACTTGCTGAGGCTCCCCGTTCATCTCCTCTGCTGTAACAGGGTAAAAGGTGCGGCTGATTGGTACTGGCAAACCATGAAACTAAAAGAGCACTAGCAAAAGAGAAGCAATCAATAATGCTCAACCACTTGTCTATGCATTCCTGCACCTCCTCCGAGACTAAAATACACCACAGATGGAATAAACAGTGCTAGCAAGGCGCAAGGCAAAGACATCATGTTTTTAAACGGCCGACCCCTTGTTGTTGAGAATCGACGCAAGCTGGATCCACAGCTCGCGCTTTTCAACAGCTGTGTATGAGTTTGTTAGGTCGGCAGAAGCCCGAGCCAAGAGCGGATGGCTCTTCATAGACTCTATTACGATTAGCTCTTGCTCGCTCGGCATTCTTCGTGTTGGCGCCATTTCGAGACTATAATTCCCGCTTAGAGAATTGCAGCAGCGAACACAGCGGGGAAAACAAACAGGGAATAGTTTCTGTTCCGCTTTTCGAAAGCAGGGAATAACAGGGAAAAACCTTTGCTCTGAGTTCGGGCTAATATGTTTTTACAGGAACATATGCGTGTGCTGCGCTGCAGCAACTTATAGCACAGCCAAGAACGACCGAAAACGAGCAAGGTTGTTAGCGTGCGCCCAACCGCCTTGCTTGGTTCTTGCTCCTTCCCAACTGAATCATTTGTGCCAGACGTTTATGAAGCCAAAAAAGTTGATTTTATCCAACAAGCCGTGCTTCGTGGACGCCTTGTATTTGCTAAAGTGAAAGAAACAGAACCCAAATCATATGCTTGGCATGTGGCATCTTTAAACCAATAACACAGGCTTACCTCAAGTTGTCTTCGTCGATTTTCGGGCCCGACGTTTCGTGCAGGTTCCTTTCTGGAGGCCCGTGACCTTCACTGGCTTCGATAATTGTTATCCGCTCACTTTGGACAACCAAATAGAACCTTGATTTCAGACGACGCCTAAAAAAGCAGGAACTAGCCGTGGGATCAGCTGTTTTTTAGAAGGCCGCCATGTTCAGTGTTTACATCTGCCAGCGCGCCCTCATGGCAACAAAACTTACCCACGAAAGCAGTTATTTGCAAAAGTGAATGTCCTTCTTGTTTTACTTCATGGCAGTGAGAGTGAAATACACTTTTATGAAAGAATAAAACAATGTTTATTTTATTCACTGCGTATTCTTATAAAAAAGTTAGCATACGGCCCCTTGCCGTGCAAATTGGCCTCTTGTCGTTCAAATAAGCGCTTCCGGGGCGGCACCCTACTAGCCATTGGTTGATTCCGCGTTCCGTCACGCGTTGACGTCTAGCCTTGTCGTCATGCTGTCGTCATTTTGACGTAACGCTCTACAACTTTAGAGCGAGTTCCGTAATTCGGGCCCAGGAGTGGTATGAAGACTCTCCGTGATTTATTTATTTATGTATAACAAGTACCGGTCTACAGCGCCTATGAGGCATTATTGTAGGGTGATTAACTACACATATATCACACGCAAATAAGATATTGGCAACATGTCAACAAGATAGCACAGAATAAGAAAACAGGAAGAAACTAATTCACAATTACTTAGTATGAACGATAACAGAACTCATCAAGTTATCATTTCAATAACCGTTTGGAAATTGGGTGCGCAAACCACATTGTTCGGAAGATTATTGGAGTCAAGAATTAAAGAAAAGAAGTGAAGTGAAACAAAAAAATTAAGTGAAGTGAAACAAAAAAATTAAAGTACAAATGTAACGTAGAGATTGACCAATTCCTGACACATAGGCATGTACTCGGAGCCTATGTGACATTATCTTGGCTTATGATTGATTGATTATCTTTGTTATGGTTGATTTGAACTTCCAAGCATTTTTTTCTTATGTTCGGTTACATTGCTGCCTTTTTCCAAATATCTAGGATATCTATCTAAATTATACCTTATGCACGTAGGAGCCGCTTTCAACACATAGATAATAGATAAAATTACGGTGCAGAAAAGACCATTATCGCTTCACTTACACTGCAGGAAATGCCTATAGGTCACTGAAGGGTTTCATTTTGATATGCAGATTCTGCCTCATCGCGAAGGGAGGCCTCATCTCGACTTACGGCGACTTATACCAGCTCAGTATCAAGCACTGAGTGAGTACTTGCGCAGAAAGCCCCTGTGAGGCTCGCATATTGAGCGATGTGTAGTTGCTCGAGACAGGATGACATGGGCGTCAGGAGCACATTTGCGCGTTATTTCTTACTGAGCAGTAAGCAACCGCACCAAGTTAATTTTATGGGGTAATCTTTTAACGCAAGCATATTTATTACACAGGAAAAATTGATCCCTGCTCTAGAAGGTTTGAACTACAGTGAACGCACGCATGCTTTTCGATGCAAGTATGGAATACTGATGGCGGATCATCTTTATGAAAACAAACTTGCGATTTATATAGTATACAACGAAGTAAGGAAAAACCGCGACAATTTTGCATACACATATATGATCCTAAATCCAAATTTTGACCTGAAAAAAGCAATACAGGTTACCAAAGCTGAGAACAAATTACGGTGGGCAAAGCCTACTATCCCGAATAGCAAATGCTTTTGAACAAAAATAACGATCTTGTTAGCGTAATTAAAGGCACACATCAATTGGTGTATTCAACCGTACACTGACCAAAATGTAGAACTAAGTGCTTCTAGTTAAAACTGTCGTCAACGTCAAAAATTATGTTTAGGTTTTTGAGTGCCTCTTACTGTTGTATTTTTCCATTTTTAGTTTGTATCTTTGAGTGGAGAAAGTAATTTTATGTGTACCGCGCTGTTTCACCTGTGTAAAGGTTGTATGGGGCCCCGAACCTAGTCACATGCAAGGAAGCAGATTTTGTTCGGGGTGGTTTAGTTTGTGTATGAGGAAATTGAGAAAAAACTTAAAGCCTCAAACGTCATCATAACACATTTTTCGAAACCAAAGTCGTCAGTTTCCGGAATTAGATATGCCACGGATTGTGGCCAGGTGCGCACATTAAACGCTACAAAGAAATAGTCGACAAGGTGTTCAATAGGTTACAAGTGCTCGTAAATTTATCGCTATGATTTTTGCCGACTGTGTTTGTGCAGATATCACCTGGAATTAGTTATTGTGGGGAACCATAGAAACAGCTGCGAAAGAAGAAGAGGTGATGAAATGGGCGAATCGTAAGGGGGGGAGGGGGGGGGGTGGAGATATGAAGAAGCCGTATAAGTAGTGATATCACCAGTTCACAGTGAAAAGCACATTTACTGACACATACCAAAAGAAGAGGGCTCTTTTGAGATCAGTTTTTGAATTAAATTCTGTGCTAATCAGGCTCGTGTAGCCGTATTCTGACGAATCAAACCTCACCATACCTCCGCAATCTCCAGGGCCGTTTAGTCAGTGTCGAGGGCAATAAGAGTGTAATTAGATCCAAAGGAAAAGTAATTCTCTAAGTGATACTGTCCAGTTAAAGCGTAACGTCGCCGTATTGGGGGATGTGTGCTTTTTGTTTTCCGTTCGCATTTCGCTCCCTTCCAGGTCTACTCCTCCGCTGAGCGTCTATCTCTGGGTCGCTGTAATGACGCTCGCTTCGGTCGTCAGCGTCCTCTCGTTCGTGCTCGTGACCGTGGGCAGCGGTGAGTGGACAGTCCCTCTCCAGTAATCTGGTCGCAGTAGCTGCGGAAGTCCCAATGCAAAGAGGTGAACAGCCTTGTCTAAAGCGCTCCCCTGGTGTGCTCCGGAGCAACCAGTACCACCTAATATTGACCGCTGTGTTTGAGGTAGCTTTCGAATGCGCATGCGCCAAAAAATACTGCGGGATCCTGCTCGTTCATCCTGTTGCTGGTTCCCCGCTTCCTGCTTGTCCTCCTTCCTACAGATCCCCGCATCTTCCCTCCTCTTGGCCACCTGCGAGCCCGTCCGAAGCTCTTGGGCACGCTGGGCCCAACCATATTTCTTGTCTGCTTTCTTAATTATTAATCCTTTTGAGGCCTCTCCCAAACGGCCTTTACCCGGTCGCCATTTGTGTCTTCTTTCTCTTATTGGGTTCTTCTAAAAATTTTTCTTGGGCGTAGGACCCTTTTCTTTTATTTTCAGTTGGTCTCGCCTGCGATAACCTCTAGTTGGCGGCGGGCTTCCTCTCGCATTTTTTTTTGTTCTTCTCGAGAATTTTGCGATAAAGGGCACGGTATAGCATGGCTGCTGGCAGGTGGCCACGTGTTTCAGAAGGCGCACCGTGCCATAGAGGTTCTTAATATAACTGGAGGGAAAGCTGATGGCGCTACACTTCATCCACCTTGGGGTGGCGCAGGAATGCCAGGAAAACGAGGTTTCTTACTTGGCTTGGCTATTGTTGGCCATAAAAGTGGATTCAGTCGTAAAAGTACGGCTCTTATCCAGACAAACTTCGAAGAAATGCTGCGAAAGTTTCCATACCGGCCTTGTACTGAACTTTGACTGGCGTTAAATCTATTTAGGAAGTGAAAAAAAGCAGTGTCGAAATAACTTAATCTGCGCACAGAGCCGCCACGGTGGCTGAGTTGTTATGGCGCTAAGCTGTTGGCCCGAAAGACGCGGGCTGGATCCCGGTCCCGGTGGTCGCATTTCAATGGAGGCGAAATTCTAGAGGGCCGTGTACTGTGCGATATCAGTGCACATTAAAGAACCCCAGGTGGTCGAAATTCCTGGAGCCCTTCACTACGGCGTCTCTCATAGCCTGAGTCGCTTTGGGAGGTTAAACGCCCTAATCCATAAACCCTAATCTGCGCACAGAGGAAAACACTGCGGCGCAACTACCAATTACGAGGTGCAATACACGCTTTCGGCCTAACACTAGCCAAGACAAACACAAAACCTCGTCTTCCGCTCATTCCAGCGGTAAAGGAAGTGGCCCGTGCCGCCTGTGCTCCGAAGTGCGCTGAGTGACGTCTAGCGGCGGCGCCCGGTTTGAGATAGCGCACGTCTCGTGCTCAGACGACATTCGAAGACGCACAGTCTCGAACCAGGCGCGGCCGCTATACGCCACTCTGCGCGCTGCGGAGCGCAGACGGCACGAAGTTGGAGCGCTCTAGACATGTCTGTGGACGACTTAGTGAGTGCAAAGCATCTTGGAGCATTGAGTTTTGCGGCGTGTACAACAGAATAAATGTCTCATGACTGACCGTCGAATTCTTGTCGCCTGACACGGAAGGCGACCACGCCAAATTGGCGGGCCTTGTGTTTGCTTTTCTGAAATTGCAAAGAACTACTCGACACTTTGGCACAGGAAGGTCGAGTGAATTATAGTGCGCTATCTACAGATTAAATCCCCCCTTACCCCTGAAAACTTAAAAAAATGATAATAAATAACTAAAGACTGATGAAAAGGAGAAAATCAGAACAACAATGCCGATAGTAGGAGGCCGGTATTGAGCAGTGCGGCACTGGAACTGCTGCGTGCGCGATCTTGACAGCTACTTCGCCTCAGCCGAAAGCCACATTATCTGCAGAAGCCTTGCTCAGCAATACTGGGCTGCCGTGGTAAGAAAACTGCAAGCGCACAGCCGTGTCCTCCGGGCGACAGGAGGCGGAACGTCTCTGTCGCGAGCATACTGCTGCGAACGGACACACGCGGAGGAGCAGGCTAGACGAATATGACTTCCACCGTAGTTAACGCAGCAGACACACCCAGCACCCCAGTCTCCGAACTAGCTGCCAACTTTCCGGCAATAGTGATAACTTTTGGGGCCACACGTTGCCCAGCACAGAGGCCACAGCATTTCGCCTCCATCGAAATTCGACCACCGCCGCCGGGGTCGAACCCACGTCTTTCGAGTCAGCAGCCGAGCGTCACAACCACTGATCAACCGCGGCGGCTTCTAAATGAAAAATACGGGAGCTCAAGCGTGTCAGAATCGGAGCCCCCTTTCCGAAGCTGCGGAGCCCACAGAGTGTGATAGAAAACAGCACTGCGCGGTTTTTAGTTAGCTCCCCTCATTGTTAACGTGGCAGGTACATATTTTCTAGAAGGGATACCAAGGGGAATGGATACGTTGCAGTTTCTACTATAAAGGCAGCCTCTTTGAATCCCCCTTGAATTCGATGTTTCCAGAACGCCGGTTGCGCGGGCCAACAGCGACGCCGGAGGACGGGGCCGTCTTCGTGGACCCCGTCCGCTTTGTGGCGGGGCAAGAACCGGATGTGGTCACTGTCGGCTATAACGAGTCCACGAGCGTAGCCGCTGCAACGCAGTGGCCGGAACCGGAAATGGGCGTGCAGATCGACGGGAACTCTACGATCACTGAA
Source organism: Amblyomma americanum (assembly GCA_030143305.2). Lineage (NCBI taxonomy): Eukaryota > Metazoa > Arthropoda > Arachnida > Ixodida > Ixodidae > Amblyomma > Amblyomma americanum. The sequence goes on along the minus strand of JARKHS020031938.1, from coordinate 42,291 downwards.
CCAGAGCAGTCAGCATGACCGCCGGCGATACATCGCTTATTTATTCGCAGCTATCCTTTAGAGTAAGGCAATAAATGCGTACTTACTTAAGTGGAGGTACATCAGACTTGAATGTGAACGAATGTTTGAATGAATGAATGAATGGATTAATGAATAAATGAAAGTACTAACTGACCAACTTATTTCCAAGAAGACAGATACAGAGTCAGGCGAATGGCGTCCTCAGTTCAGGACGTCAGTGTCTGGCGTTGCTTCGGGCACTCGTTGCATTAGCGTTCGCTGTGTCTCTATTGTATCGCGTGTCATGTTTGACCCCATTGCTAAAACAGCGTGTGCGTGATTTTCAGTTAATCTTGTTTGTGCGTGGCCGGAATTGGGGAATTGTGTCGGGTGCATCCTGCCTACATGTAATGTACGCTATAGAGTTCAATGGCTCGCAAAAACATCGTAAAACGGGCGATAATCGCAGAAGCCAAAGGAATTCTTCGGCGATTCAGAGCCGCCGTCAAAAGTAGCTTCTATGTTTTCCTTTTCGTGGACGTGTTATCATGTCACGACGTTATTATCTCAACACAGGACGAGATCCCAAAGTTTTCTGCCCAGTTGAACGCAGGCATCGTTTTCTTGAGGCCATTTCTAAGCAGCTCACGGATCTGTGATCACCGTCTTCTGCTGAACTGTTTCTTTACATTTGACACACTCGGGACTGGAGTCATCATCCTGGGTGCTTTTATTCGTATAATTTTGCGTTATAATGTCTCCTGATCTCGCTGCAAATTTAGGGCACCGCAGAAAAAAAAAACGAAACGTGCCTCTGTGCGAAGTGGATTAAAGATTTTCGACACCACTGCGTTTTCATTAAAGCTCGAACTGCTTACAGAGAAAAGATATGAATACAAAGAAATGAGCCAGTGCTTGCATTTCAGGGAGTAGGTAATCGATAGTCCATTAGTGCAATGGAATGAGTCCAGATTCAGTGCTAAAGAGCGAGGCTGTTCGCACACATGTGTGTTTTAAAATACGCACTCGCAATTTAAAATGGAGGGGCTTTGCTAGGAAAAATCTATTTTCGAAGTGCGGCCAGTTTTATTTGACTAGAAAGCACATTTGACTGTGCCGGGTGGGACGTTTTCCTGGAAAAGGTAACGTGAAAGCTGGGTTGCAAAAATGTGTTCGAATTAGCTTTTACTTATCTTTCTCCGTTGCGCCAACTGCAGCAGAGAGAAGGTACGTGAAAGAGCCGCGAAGGAAGCCTGGCGACGGTGAACTGCAGGTCTAGTCTCACAGTGCAAGCACCTCTTCCGCTATGTTTCACCCTCAGATGAGCGTTGGGGAGTTACTTCCCAGAAAGGAGGGGAAAAGTTGTCGATTTTTGCCACGAACGCCATACAGTGTGGGTTTCTCGGGTGCCACGGGGCGTTAGCCTCGCGTGAGTGGCTCAAAAGATCAGAGATCACGGAAACCAACGGGCCGTGACTGGCTTCACGAGCGGGGCCAATATCTCCGTATAGCAGTCTATAAGAGGGAAACAGACGCAGCGAATTAGGACCTTTGAAAGACTGTTTACTCATCATATGGTGAAACGAATGGCAGTCAAACAATTGGCGAACCTTCCTTCTATACTTATATACTGGGGGGCTCTCTGAAAAGGCTTGGCTTCAAAGCAAACGAATTTTTTGTGCCATGGTTTATTACTTGCCTAGTCTTTAGCAATGTGTAGGAAATAGAATACATTTTTCTAGACTGTTCTAGTACAGTGTTCATGCGAGGCATCTTTCAGCGCACTATTAAAAACTTGTCCTTCCAATTACTGTTTTCAGCATGCGGTTCTAGCCATGCGTGGAAACGCAAAGTGCCATTCGATATATTAATGGTCTTATGCGCGCAGAAAAGCTCGGAGGCAAGGATCGGTGTCCAAAATGCCAAAGTTAATGCAGGGTCAACCTGACAGTGTTTCATACAGATCATTATCCATTTTCATCGTTTCTGTGTGGTGTTTTTTGACTACGCGGAAGGCAGTAGAGACAGAACAAGAACGACAACCTATTTGGCGAATGCGCGAACTTGCACTCCCATTGCAAGTTCGCGCAGCTCATTGCAACTGATTGAAATCTCAAGTCCTCCTTTATACAAATACATGAAATCATGCCAGGTGAAGGAAAAAGAAGGGGCAAGAAACCATGAATACACATTCATGTATCATTATGAAAGAGCTTATTTAAGCAAAACAGTGCCTGGAGTCTCACTTTTAGATCACACTGAACTCTTGGAAATTCACGCATTGTCCTAATGGGTTGTTGTTTACCTGAGTCACCACGGCACATATCCATGTGGGTAGATGGGGCAATGCATTGTGTGTAATGCCAAGGAAAATAATGTAGCATCTGCGCGGGAAGAAAGGCGTGAGGCGGCGAAGTAGAATAGTGCCATGACTAAATCTGAAAAAAAAATAATTGTTGAAAAATTCAAATAAATAATCAAATATGATGTGCCCGGAAGAAAAAAATACTCATTTTTGTACATGCAAAAGAATTTGATATACAGTTAACATGGTTACTTACCAGTTTGCAATAATGTAATCATGAAGGTATCCGCAAACCCTACCTAGCACGAATCCTTTGTAGGGAGAAGAACTGGAACAGACACAGGGAGGTCCTAGCCTCGAAAGAGGGGCCTCGAAATACGTCTCTCTCTGAAATGCGAACCGCCGGCAAAGAGGAGAAAAGGTTGTTGCCCTCAAGAGGACAATGGCACATATCCACTGCGGGGTATGAATTAGCTCTATTGAATTCATTCGTTACTCTTAGATTTGAGACAGGTGGTATTTCGTTCGCAAAAAAATCACTTTGTAAAGTTCATTTCGAGAAAAATTGTGAACAGAACGTAACAATGCAATTTTGCGATCGTAGCACCTTTGAGAAGAGAGCCTACAGCAATTCAGAGATCAAATAGCAACCATCATACTCCTAAATACCACTTTATTGTGTGCGAGTGGTGCTTTTATTTCCGCAAAACAAATAACGGCAGGGCTGCACAGTCCTCCCAAACTCTGAGGTAGAGGTGTCACACAGATTTGTTTTCGCCACCATTTTCACGCGCGAAGAGCTCGAGGACTACTTAAGCTGTACTCGACACTGCAGATGGGCACAAATGTTTGGGAAGAAAAATAAAAACCTGTCAGGCACAGGGCTTGCTGATCACCCACTTGATTTTCCAGTGCGAGTTCTATGACTTGTCCTGTGTTATTTAAATTTCAAAAGCGCACCCATTCGGCAAACTGGCCTGAATCTTTACCAGCGTCATCTAAAACGGCAAGCAGGTAGCAGGATTCTGTTGTAAGGACTTGGAATGTGTGAAAACCAGGCGTGAAGACGGCACCATATTTCGAATATAGCCCGTGCAACGCAAAGCGGCCCGAGAGTCACACATACCATTAGGAACATAGATGTCCAAGCTTTTTGTGAGCGGATTTGTTCATTAGTAACGTAATCTGTCTGCCAGTGAGGCCACAAAGGAATAGTTTAAAACAAATATGCAGCGAAGGGATAGTGCACAAAACAAATGCTTGTATGTACCGCAATACGAATAAGATGTCAAACTTCAAAGCATCTTGATTTGGGGTAAGTAAGAGTTGTGAAATTTACGTTAAAAGGCTGCAAATAAAATAACAACGAAAATCATCGGAAACCCTCCGAACTGCCTCCTGTTCCAAGATCTGCACGGAGTTCACACCCCAGTCTTCCCGCCCGTGCTAAACACACCTGTCACATGAGCTGCCAATACTTCGACGGTGACGCTGTAGTTGGATGCTTCCACCAGATGACGAGCGGATCTGTTCGACTGAACCGATTTCATGGCCAGTCGCGAAGCATTCGAGGTGGCTGAATTGTCAACGTCTTCAGTATGTTCGTTGATCTGTGGGGGCCCACCCTTCTCCAAAGACATTATAACGTACATCACGGTAATAATCAGAGAAAATGCCATAGCGGTGAGGTAGACCAACATGCACAGGACCCAGAAATCGGGGTCCCTGTGCTCCGCGCCACTGGCGCCAGTCTCACTTGTAGGCGTCCCGCGAATTTGACTGCTACCGGAGCCTCTAACACTGGACGACCTGGGCGTTGTACATCGGCAGCCCGCGAAGCGCTGTGGGGACCGCGGATGGGTAAACGGACGTCATTGGCGACAGCTCTAACCAATGCCTCGCGGGGCGCACGTCGACCTTCCTGACCGGCTGAATTGGGGTAGGCTTGTGCGACGGCAGGCCGCGAGGCACTGCGGGGAGGCTGTGTGGTTGGAGGAGCGTCGTCGGTGACAGCGGTTACAAATGCTTCGCGGGACACCCACCGTTGTTCCTTGAGGGCAGGGCTCTGGTAGGCTTTTGAGACGACGACTGGGGAGGCTGTGGGAGGGCGCTTGGGGTCAGGAGGAGCGTCGTCGGTGATTGCGGTTACAAATGGATCATGGGACGTCCACCTTAGGTCTTTGCGCGAAAGGCTGTGGTACTCTTTCGTGACGGCAGCCAGAGAGGCTGTGCGTGGACGCTGAGTGGCAGGAGAAGCGTCGGCAATGAACAATGCTTTGCGGGACAACCGTCGTTGTTCTCTACGGGCAGGGCTAGGGTATCCATCTGGGACGGCGGTGCTGGAAGCGGTGCGGGGACGCTGGGTGACGCTCGCCGCGGTGGCGGTTGTTGAAGGTAGACCGCTGAGATGCGCCCCGGCTGGAGAGCTTGGGGGGGGGGGGGGGTGCTCGCCAAAGACGTAACATGGACGCTGCCTTGCGTGGTAGCCTCCGAACGTCTACGGGCCATCTTCTTCTTCTCCTATTGCGCATGCCCATACCAAGAAGTACCTATGGATTTTAACTCTTAATTATAAAGAACTAGAGGTTCCTTAACTACCAGTACATAATGAAAAAGAAACCTCTTGTGATAGAGTTAACCTAAAGGTGCGCACTATATTATCAATACGGACAAAGCAATGTGCCAATTGTACCATTATTCATAACGACACTGAAAGATGAAGACCGCAATGATCAGGACCGTTCCATCTGCCGGATTTGCGCGAACTCTTCTAATACCTCAGTTCCTTCAGAAATTACATTTTGATTAAGGAAACTGCACCGCGAAAGAATCTAAACTTAACATAAGACAGCGGTGGCAGATAGCCCATTCGTTATTATAATAGTTCCAGAAAGGAAGAAGAGAAAGAAAATGAAGTCGCATTACCAGCGAGCGTTGTCGCGCGAAGCGACACAGGTAGGGTTTTTTTAAAACGTCACTGTAGTAACTAGAGTTTGCAGAAAAAGTTACACAAGAACAAAACCTGCACATCTCACATTCTTCGTCTTGTCTTCTCTAGCTCGGCGACCAGTGTTTCCAGGTGACTTTCCTGGCTTCGCCAGCACAAGGGCCCTGTGACAAACGAACTGTCTTGAGTTGATCTGACATGGTCCTGCCCAGTGACTAATTACCCTTTTATTGTAAACATGAATAAACTTCCTGTCGACGTTGCGCGCGAAAGCCACCACTTCACAAACATTTTCACACTGCCAGTCCTCACAAACCAAAAAAGAACAGGCCGAGTTGGTTGTTCGCGACTTGGTACACTCCCCTCCTAGGTGGTATTAGATTTAATAGCCCAGGTTTCTCTCCCCTTGGGGACTTTCTTGCACTCTGACATCGTTTAGAGATTTAAGCTCCTGTGACATTCCTTGTGTGCTACGAGGTACATTCCTTGTGTGTGCATCGAGTTGGGGCTTAAGGCCGCCCCTCTTTTCCAGCTGCATACCTTTGCAGAAAGCAGGACGCCGGCACACGCGGAAACCGCTCCCCAGTATAAGCGAGAGCCCCGAGTACATACCGGGAACGAAAATTGTCGCTTGACGCACGGACCCCCCACCCCCTTACGACGTGGGCTATCGCCGGGAAGGCACCCACAGCTTCCCGCGGTGCCTCGTGAACAAAAGCGCATTCCCAGAAGGGCCGTGACGGACACCTGTCAGACAGACAGGCAGTACTCGCCAAGAATGTGGAAAGACAGGCGCAAGTGAACAAAAGCGCATTCCCAGGATGGCCGTGACGGACACCTGTCATGGCGGACAGGCAAGACTCGCCAAGAATGTGGGAAAACAGGGGCGACCCTTAATCTGGTTTCCCGGAGCGACAGACGAACCCCTTCATGATTATTAGCTGTGTCCCGCCGTCGGTAGCGCGGCAGCATCGAGGGCGCTTTCGCCCCCTCCTCTGTTGCTGACGAACGACGCGGACCGATGGTGGGTGGCGGTATGCATGCCTGAGGCAAGGAATAGCTCGGAAGGGAGAGCCTGTGGATACTCTCACTTGAGAGAGAGTGGTGACGTTTTTGTTGTTTATTTAGTTTGTATTGTTAACAAGAATCTGGGTTCGAGGCTAAGCCCAACCCAAGGGGTTGTCCCCATCTCGCATGTTATTTTTCATTGAAGAATTGATGCTTTGGGCGGGCCACTGAAAATGACCGCCCTTAGTCCTTTGTTAATCAAGTGCTTAAAAGCGCATGTAAACGGATGCAGTCCAGTCTGAGCTGGGGCTCCATGCTTAGCATGTAATGGGATGCTACTTAGGCACTAACCTGCCCGGTCGATGAGTAAAGTAGTGCAAAGTTTGTTCTTTTGTAAATTCAGTTCTGCTTTTTCCAGTTTAACTCTCTGTATATGTATGTTGTAAAATTATGCTCTGCTGTCATCATCTACAAGCTCGCCTCCTGTTCATCTTCCAAGCCGAACGACACTAGAGGAAGGGTTTGTGAACCTTCCTCGAAGAAACGGACGACTATTGAAATTCTACTGCATACACGCTCAGGACGACATCGTTCGCCAAGAGGGCCTTCAGCGCCGAAGCCCGACGGCGTGCAGCTTCTGCCAGCAACCGCTCGAGCCCAACTCCGGAGCCACTCCATCGCCCCCATGAAGTCGTCGGCACGTAAGCTCGGACGCCCCAGCCTCTGATGTATAATCTTAATCATGTGTAATTATTGAATATACCTGTTTGTTTAAACTGAGCCATACGGTGTCTCTTTGCCTCTCCGTCCCGTGTGGACCTGCGCATTATGGGGGTCATCACACTGGTGTCAGAAGTGGGGTCTCAAAAGCAAATGTCCTCTGAATGCTGCGACATTCATGACTTCAAAATTGTAATCAAAAGGGAATCACGGGACTGATTGTGGGACTTTTACCCCCATATGAGAGGCTTGAGGCACCGGAGGGCTTGAAAAAAAAAATGTCTTTATCTGAGGGAGCTCCCACTCCACAGCCGTCGCTCGGAGCAAGCATGCTGGCATTAGGAAGCGTCATTCCGACGTTTACGGGAGATAAGACAGGGGTTCCAATCTGCGATTTCTTTTAAATGCTAGAAGAGATTGGGAAAATGGGGGGATGGTCCGATGCTCAAATGCTGGGAATGGCGAGGTGTAAGATGGCAGGAGCTGCTCATGATTTTGCATGGCGAGACGAAAAAGTAAAATCCACAAAATCATTTGCGGAATTTAAGAAGCTCGCGTTTGAGCATTTCGACACTGAACCACGTCACGTGCGGGTACAGAGGTTCCGTGACGCCGGACAGATGGTAGGGGAGGACGTGCGAACATTTGCGTCGCGGCTTCAGCGCCTAGCGCACGATACGTTAAGCAGGGAGGAGGAAGGAGACCAGCTTAAGAAGAAATACGCGGAGGATATACTTAAAGAGGAAATGACCGCTTTGTTCGTGGCTGGTCTGCAAGACCCCGTGCGCCGGTTCGTGCTCTCGCGCAAGCCGAGCAATTTCGACCAAGCCGTGGAGGCCGCATTGGATGAGGAACAAAATGAGGCGTTAACGACAGCCGCAGCGAGAGTACGCGTCATAGAGAGAGCGGTGCTCAACCCTGAGGTTGCTCTCTTGACAGAGCGGTTAGATCGCTTAGAACAGCTGCTATCTCAGCAGGTAGAACGCCAGGTTGAAGCGCGCGCTCAACAGCGCCCATTCGCGGGAAACCGGAGACCGCCACAAAGCTACAGGCGCGGTATGCGAGATTTTAAAGAAATCGTATGCTTCGCTTGCCAGGGTCGCGGACACATCGCCAGGTTCTGCCAAAACGTGCGCCGTGGGGAGCCACAAAGAGAAGCAGGCGAGACACGCCCTAAGCAAGCCTACAGCGGGGCTCCAGATACCGAGTCAAAAAACTAGTTAGTCCTCCCCAGCCTGAGGAGCGTGGGGAGGGAGCAGTAGATGATGAGGTGGTGGTAGTTTGTGTGGCCGACGAGGCATGCCCTGTTGTGCGTTGCAAGTTAAATGGTTGTTGTATGGAATTGTTGATAGATACGGGGTCAAAGGTGACATTGCTTAAGGAGAGCAGTTTTAACACGCTTCGAAGGAAGGGGGACCGCGAGGTGTTGGAAGCGTCTGGTGGTATGGCAACCAAATTTGTAGGCATAACGGGGGATCCTCTTGGCATAAGTGGACTCTACCGGTTACACTTCTCTCTCGGCGGAATTGCATTGGAGCACCCCTGCTACGTATGCCCGGACACGGTGTCTCTGCCAAACGGAGTGTCAGGTATATTAGGGCAGGATTTTTTGAGAAAAGGGAAGGTAGTAGTCTCATTCTCTGAGGAAGAGGTTAATGCGGGCGGCTCAAAAGTTCCGTTTTTGAACAGGAGAGGGGCTGAGATTCGCATTACCGATATTGACACCCGTCAAACAGTGGGATCATTGGAGAAGGTATATTCGCGGGTTGCCGTCCGGCTGGTCGAGGAGGCGGTCGTCCTTCCTTGGTCGGAGCACATTTTGTACGCGTTTGTGCCTTCAGATGTAGAGAGCGGCGCCGTGGGAGTGCTTGAGCCGGTCGACTCTCTCAGCAATGGCCTGAAGGCAGCCGCGTGCCTCGTGACAGTTAATGACGCCCACAGAGTGCCCCTACGGGTGGTTAACTGTAGCCAGCAGCCACTGAGCCTTCCCAAGAACAAAACATTGGCTTTCTTCACCTCTGCGATAGAGCAACGTGAGCCCACCGATACGGTACTCGCAACTGTAGAGCATGCTAGTCCTTCGGCTGCTCCAAAGGTGTCGTTCCATCTTTCTCACGTAAAATCCAGGGAGAGGGAGGCTCTGGCTGGTTTGCTGAACGACTACTCGGAGGTATTCGCCGCGTCCAACCTGGATTTGGGCTGCTGTGGCGTTATAAAGCACAGGATAGAAACCGGCACTTCATCGCCCGTTTACCAGCGTGCGTACAGGATTCCTTACTCCCAACGTGAGGAGATGGAGCGGCAGGTGCAGGACCTGATTGATCGCGGCATTGTCGAACACTCAAAGTCACCCTGGGGAGCACCAGCACTATTGGTGGAAAAGCCAGATGGCTCGTATCGATTGGTAGTGGACTACCGCAAACTAAATGCCGTAACTCGCATCGATCCATACCCCATCCCCAATATACAGGAGACGCTTTCTCAGCTGGGCTCTGCCAGGTACTTCACGGTAGTGGACATGGCGGCGGGATTCTGGCAGATAGCAATGGATCCGGCAGATGCCGAGAAAACGGCATTCAACACGCCCTCAGGGCACTATGAATGGAAAAGAATGCCGATGGGTCTGGCCAACAGCCCTGCTGTCTGGCAGAGAACCGCTGATGTTATCCTGGCAGGTCTTCTGGGGAGGCTGTGCTTCGTGTATATGGATGACATTATCATATACAGTGACAGTTTTGATAACCATTTGCGCGATATTGAGCAGGTTTTGGTGCGACTAAGAGCAGCGGGTCTCAAGCTGAAGCCCTCTAAGTGCCAATTCCTCAAAAACGAGGTGAAATACCTCGGGCACGTTGTTTCAGCTGACGGCGTGCGACCGGACCCTGAGAAACTAAGGTGTGTCTCGGATTTTCCATCCCCGACTAGCGTCCGCCAGGTCCGGCAGTTTCTCGGCCTGATCGGTTACTACCGAAGGCACATAGAGGAGTTCGCCAAGCTCGCTAAGCCGCTCACCGCCTTAACAGCCAAAAATGTCGCCTTTCGCTGGGTCGAAAACGCGGAGAATGCTTTTGGGGCCCTGAAAAGGAAGCTAATGAGTGCACCGCTGTTGCGCCACCCGGATTTTAGTTTGCCCTTCGTTATGGCCACAGATGCGTCAAAGTTCGCAGTTGGTGCCGTGCTATCTCAGGTTATCGAGGGCAAAGAACATCCCGTTGCTTTTGCTAGCCGACAGCTGAGCCCCACAGAGCAAAAGTACGGAGCTACGGAAAGGGAGTGCCTCGCCGTTGTCTGGGCAGTAAAGCACTTCATATGCTACCTTTACGGCCGCATATTCAAGCTAGTCACAGACTGCCATCCTCTGAAATGGGTGATGAGTGTCAGGGACCCTAGCTCGCGACTCGCTAGATGGAATCTGCACCTGCAGGAATACTGCTTTGAAGTTGAGCACAAGTCAGGAAAGACACATCTGAATGCTGATGCACTCAGCCGCACAGCTGCCGTGGCAGCTATAGATGAGTTTGTCCCCGTAGTCGACCCCACCGAATTACGCACAGAGCAGTGCAAAGATCCTGACCTGAAGCGAAAAATCGAAAGCTTAGAGGGCGCACCGTCTCACCCCGAACAGCTAGGTTATTTCATTGACAAAGACGGCACCCTGTGTCGGCGCACGAGGCCAACCAGGAAAGGGAGATTAGAGAAAACCGCTTGGGAGAGAGTCGTCATACCTCGGTCGTGGACAGAAAGGGTTCTTCGCGCGTTTCACGATGCGCCATGCGCCGGTCATTTTGGCGTAGCGAAGACACGCAGGCGTGTGGAGCGTTTGTACTTTTGGAGTGGCATGCGACAGGATGTTAGAGACTACTGTGCGAAGTGTCATTCCTGTCTCGAAAGAAAAACACCCAAGGGACGAAGACCAGCTCCAATTCAGCCGTTCTCTGAGGTTTCGGCTCCCTTCGAGCGGACAGGTATGGACATAATGGGCCCATTGCCCACGACCACTTCCGGAAACAAGTACATTTTAGTATTTGTCGATCGCCTTTCAAAATACGCGGAAGCGGTAGCACTCCCAGATCAGAAGGCAGACACGGTTGCAAGAGCATTTGTCGAACAGATCGTGCTCCGACATGGACCCCCGAGGCAACTCTTGACAGATCGGGGAACGAACTTCGTGTCGCAGCTAATGAGGAGAGTTTGCGAGCTGCTTAAGATCGCTAAGTAGCAGACAACACCGTACCATCCGGCTTGCAACGGCGCGGTGGAGCGACTGAACCAAACCGTGGCCGGGTTCCTGTCGCATTTTGTTTCGCGCGACCAGCGGGACTGGGATTTGTGGCTCCCGTATGCAATGTTTGCCTACAATTCCGCAGCACACGAGAGCACGGGCGAATCGCCATTCTTTCTTCTCTACGGCCGAGACCCGGACCAGCCTAGTGAAGTGCCAGAGGGCCCCCGTCGTGTCCCATACGCTTCACTGGACGACTATAAGGTGGAGCTAGAAACGCGCTTGCAAGTGGCGAGGGACATCGCAAAGGAGGCCTTAAAGAAAGCGGCGAAGCGCAGGAAGGAGGTGCACGATCGCAGTGCTAGAGACGCGCCGTTTAATGTGGGGGACAGCGTGTACATTGAAAACTGCCAAAGGCAGATTGGGCTAGCTCGTAAGTTCCAGACGAAGTGGAGAGGACCGTGCGAGGTTGTCGAGAAGCTTTCTCCGGTAAACTTCAGAGTCCGAGACGTGAACCGGCGCTTGATAAGGATACACGCAAATCGCCTCAAGTCGGCACCGGTTCAGTATTCACGAAATGAGGAAAGGGAAAGCGCGGATTTTGATGGGGACAGAAGTGAAGCGGAGCGCGCAGATAGTTCGCAAGAAACGCCCTCTCCTGCATTTGTTCGGCAGGCGCCAGAGGTGACGGCCAGAATGCCACCGGATTTACTTCATGCATTGCTAGAAGAAGAAGCGCGCGAGGTTGCCGCGCAGATAACGCCAGGAGAGGCTCCTGCCACGAGCCCTCGCGAGTCCCAAAGCAGACAAAGGGGCACAGACTTACTTAGTATGACTGATGAAGGCCGATATCCGCTGCGAAATCGGAAAGCTAAGTCGGACTAATGGCGTAAACAGAGCGGAGTTTTGAACTGGTTAGAATTGTGTAATGCCACAGCTCATAACATTGCTATGTGCTTATGTGTTAAGTTATCGGAGTTGGTAGTTAAACCTTTCTGTCATTAAGTAACACCTTCACAGGAGAGCATGCGGAGCGCATGCAGAACCTGCCCTACTTCCTTTCGTTCTCTATATTTTTGTCTGTGCCGTGATCGTGCTAGAAGTGGGAGCTCCTTTATAACTGTGGTAAATTTATTTCGTCCAGTTTGGACTAGAAAAGAGAGGCTTGGGTGCTGAGTTTCATGTTTATCTGTAAAAGAAGATCAGTGCTGCCCCTGGAGACGCCAGTTATGACAGCGGAGGCATATGGTGTTGTGCAGTGGTGTTGAGTGCAGCGAAAAGTGTTTTGTCGGACGCACTGTGCGAGGCGATTCAGAAAGACAAGGGGAGCTGCAGGGACTCAAATGTTCGGAGAACATTCTTCTGGAGGGTGAGCGAGTGTGACATTCCTTGTGTGCTACGAGGTACATTCCTTGTGTGTGCATCGATTTGGGGCTTAAGGCCGCCCCTCTTTTCCAGCTGCATACCTTTGCAGAAAGCAGGACGCCGGCACACGCGGAAACCGCTCCCCAGTATAAGCGAGAGCCCCGAGTACATACCGGGAACGAAAATTGTCGCTTGACGCACGGACCCCCCACCCCCTTACGACGTGGGCTATCGCCGGGAAGGCACCCACAGCTTCCCGTGGTGCCTCGTGAACAAAAGCGCATTCCCAGAAGGGCCGTGACGGACACCTGTCAGACAGACAGGCAGTACTCGCCAAGAATGTGGAAAGACAGGCGCAGGTGAACAAAAGCGCATTCCCAGGATGGCCGTGACGGACACCTGTCATGGCGGGCAGGCAAGACTCGCCAAGAATGTGGGAAAACAGGGGCGACCCTTAATCTGGTTTCCCGGAGCGACAGACGAACCCCTTCATGATTATTAGCTGTGTCCCGCCGTCGGTAGCGCGGCAGCATCGAGGGCGCTTTCGCCCCCTCCTCTGTTGCTGACGAACGACGCGGACCGATGGTGGGTGGCGGTATGCATGCCTGAGGCAAGGATTAGCTCCGAAGGGAGAGCCTGTGGATACTCTCACTTGAGAGAGTGTGGTGACGTTTTTGTTGTTTATTTAGTTTGTATTGTTAACAAGAATCTGGGTTCGAGGCTAAGCCCAACCCAAGGGGTTGTCCCCATCTCGCATGTCATTTTTCATTGAAGAATTGATGCTTTGGGCGGGCCACTGAAAATGACCGCCCTTAGTCCTTTGTTAATCAAGTGCTTAAAAGCGCATGTAAACGGATGCAGTCCAGTCTGAGCTGGGGCTCCATGCTTAGCATGTAATGGGATGCTACTTAGGCACTAACCTGCCCGGTCGATGAGTAAAGTAGTGCAAAGTTTGTTCTTTTGTATATTCAGTTCTGCTTTTTCCAGTTTAACTCTCTGTATATGTATGTTGTAAAATTATGCTCTGCTGTCATCATCTACAAGCTCGCCTCCTGTTCATCTTCCAAGCCGAAAGACACTAGAGGAAGGGTTTGTGAACCATCCTCGAAGAAACGGACGACTATTGAAATTCTACTGCATACACGCTCAGGACGACATCGTTCGCCAAGAGGGCCTTCAGCGCCGAAGCCCGACGGCGTGCAGCTTCTGCCAGCAACCGTTCGAGCCCAACTCCGGAGCCACTCCATCGCCCCCATGAAGTCGTCGGCACGTAAGCTCGGACGCCCCAGCCTCTGATGTATAATCTTAATCATGTGTAATTATTGAATATACCTGTTTGTTTAAACTGAGCCATACGGTGTCTCTTTGCCTCTCCGTCCCGTGTGGACCTGCGCATTATGGGGGTCATCACACTCCAATAAGGTCTGTAGCTGGACCTCTAATTGTTTGCAAGTAGCCCCTAATAACCTTCAGTTCCAGACAGCAAAGCTCATCTCTTAATCACTTTCAGAAATGCATTTGTACAGCTTAACTGTCAGTCTAGCCGGTCGCAAAACATCCCACTTTGCGATTTTTAGAGTTTTAGAGCCATCAAGTAATTCCAGCCATTGGTAGGAATGAGCTAGCCATCCATGCAGCCCAACCCTGCTGCGTTGAGCAAGGGTTCTAGGACACTGTTCTTCAGTCCCTGAAAAACAGCAGAGCAAGTAAACTAAGCACGAAACGTTTAAACTGTTTTGTCTCATCGGGTGCGATGAATCGTGTTCTGCCCTTCGATTCCTCACGCAGTGGAATCTGGAAGTAGCCATTTGCACGCCTACCAAACAGTACAATCTTGCTCTCGTCAGGCGCTACAAATGGCCACCAGTGTTTGTCGCTGCGCTATGCACAGGCGCTGTTTGGCTGCTTATTAGTTGATAGCCCTCCACGAGATGATACTCGCCACTTTTGTTCCTCACCAGTAGCACTGGATTGACATAATATTTCTGCTAAAACACCAGCTCCCCATCATTCCCGCGCAATTCCTCGATGCCTTCTCTCCTTGTAGCATTACTCCACGGTGAACAGAATCTACGAATGTGAACGCAAATTTTGCGATTTTTTTAACGAAGCTTCTAGTGTTTTTAGAAATTCAGAGATGTCAGATAAGTTTGAAGTCTATGCCGGACGAAATGCAGGGGTATTTGGTGTCGAGAAAAAATAATTGCTTTTCAGAACAAGAAATAACGATGTACGTCTCAAAATTATACAGCGCACCGTCGGTGGAGTGGTGGGTGGGAATGCTGTTCTGCTTAGACCAAAAAGTTCAGCAGGAGCTGACCGAAAGACAAGGAGGAGGAGGAAGAGGAAAGGCGGGGAGGTTAACCGAAAGAATAACCGGTTTGCTGCCCTGCACGGGAAAAAGGGGTGATGTGATAAAGAAAGGAATGAAAAAAGGTAGTAGCAGGAAACTGAAGTCACCAAGCGTGTGGTAAAGTCACAGCCTATCGTGCAGGGCAGAAGCTCTCAAGGAGCGGAGTAGTTAGTGCCTTGGAGGCTGTGGAGTTCGCTGACCTTTCCGCGAACTCGTTGATATTGTGTCCGCAGGGAAGGCCGCTCCAGTGGGGTCGGAAGTCCCCAACAAAGGGGCCCGTCCCGTCCCGGCCTCCCCTTCGTGCGGCGGACGTCCTCGTTTACGCCGCGCCGTCACGGGGATGACTCGCCGGGAAAAAAGCCTAACCGGATACAGCTGTCGACATGTGTGCGTCGTCAAGGGGTGACGAGACTTCGGCGATGCGGGAGAGATACAGCTGGGTGGGGACCGAGTGCTGGGTGACCAGGAAACGGATTATTCCCTTAACGACTGTGTTCTCTTTGTTGCTGTCGACAACCTGAGTCATCTCGTCGGCACATGTTTCTAGCATCTGTGGTGCCGTGGGTGGCGTGGGGAACGGAAGTCGCATTTGTGTTGTTTGTGTGGTTATTTGAAACCTCCTTCCCAAATGTTTTAATCAGAACTTTTTCCCCAATCTCTGATCAGTGGGCGGACCTAATTTTCCTTTCCCTAACCACTGATTCGTGAGATGGGTCGTTTGTTATCTTATTGGTTGCTGTCCCCGCTAAGGGCGGAGACAGAGGGTTTAAAACCAAGCTCTCTGGGTTGAGCGGGGGCTGAATTAGTCTGATGCACGATTTAGTCATGTAAATAGTTTTCTCCTTGCTTTGTTTCTTCTCGTTTTTTACCTATGTTGTAAATAAATTTATAACCTCCTTTCCTTGAGTAATGTGAATGTTTGCGAGTAGAACCACCGGGTCATCAAGAAACCCCGACTTCATCATCAAGTAGTTTCCTCTCATCGCCACCGGAAGGGGAAACTCAACTGGCGCAGTCGACACAGGATCGCAACTTCTTTCTACTCAAAGCATTGGACGGAAGGTGAGAAGAACAAGTCGGTGGATAAGCTGTTTGTCCTAAAGGAGAAAACGTGAAGCTGTGTCGAAAGACGACGTCGAGAGCTTCAGGTCACGGGTAGAGTTCGAGCGGACGTCGGAGGCTCAAGTCAGCGAGGAGCTGAAGGAGCCGGGCAACGACAAGCCATCGGGTGTCGAGTCAGCGAGCAGCTGAAAAGAACCCAGCGTCCACATCGAAAAGGTTGAGAACCAAGCGACCAAGTCAAGCGAGGTCCGAGGCAGTGAGCTGCTGAGGGACCAGGATCAACTCGTGGGCGTCTATACCTTCCCGGGAGCCCGCTGTCATCACGCTGAGATTGACAGCGCTGCGGTCGTCGGAGCATCGAAAGAGGTAGGACACTTGTTTGCTTTCTCCGAAACTGCCATGTCTGTGTAGTAGTCGTTCGCTATAGACGCTTTACAGCGCCGTATCATGGGGGCTGCCATCTTTGGTCACGTGAGCACGCCGCCATTGCACGCCTCCTGACTGCTCCGAGCGCGCCTCGTCGCGACGGCTGCCGCGTCTGATGGTTCGGTTCCAACAGGCTGTGTTTCGGCTGATACGGTTGTAAAATAGTGGGAAGGAGACAGTATGGTTTGTCCAAAGATTCGAAGGACACGTGAGAACTCTAATTTGATCTCTTGTGGCCTTGAAAACGGTGTCCGGTTTCATAGCCAGCCAATGGATGGATTTCCTGATACTTGTCTTTGCGTCCGCAGAAGGCTTTGCTGAATGTTTTTTTATTGTTATTATCTTAAACGGCAAGGTTTAATGCTTCTGCGGCAGCGCAGGTCGTTGTAGTATTCTGTACATGCACGCAGACACCGCTCTAAAACGCTCGCATGCACATCGTACGCATTTGTTTGCAACCTGTTAACGGTGCTTAGGAAACCGAAAATATTTTCTATTGGTTTGTTAAGCACACAAAGGTGACAAAAATAAAAAGACACACAAATGTTAACTACCGTGTATAGCAGTACCATTCATCAAGCAGCCTTCACAATCTGGCGCGCAATCGTTTCGAAGGATTCCGCGATATAATTGTTATAACGCGCACAGCAACGCATTCACACTACACGAAGTTCATAATTATGTCAGTCTCACACATGAAATTGCGGTACGCTCCACTCTCGATATGCGGACATGAAAATGCTCGAGGTCTCGTTGGTGGTAAGTAATCAGCTTCTCTCTGAGCGCTGGCCTGCGGGGTAACTTTTAGTGGCTGTCTCGCATGGACCGCGAGGAAGTGGCAATCATCCAGCCCAGCAGCCGTAACGCAAATGCTGTATTCCGAATCTGGTCCACGAAAAGCGCTCTACTTGGAGCGAAGTTCAAGAGTAGCACCAAGACGGCATACAATACACGGACGGTAAGCGTTGTCCGTTCGTACGGCTGTGCAGCGCACGATCTACAGTAGCGGCATGTAGGAGCATAAGTCGTCCTTCTTTTCCGTACCTGATCTGGCCTCCGGCGCTGCTGTTACTACAATTGCCGAACACCTTAACTTACGAGCAATGGGGCCTCACTACACACGTAGGCGCAACTGCACAGCAACTGAAAGCACGAAGTGACGGTTTCGGTGGCGGAACACTTTGATCATGAAGCAATGTTGCGCACTTACCCTCGCAGATTTTCCAAGATCGTAACCTTTCTTTCTATATTGGCCATCTAGCACTGGCGGACGTGTTTGTCGCGTTCGCCCGTTCGGAAATGATGCATGGCAAACGGGCGCGAACAGGGGCAGTACTTCCTTGTGCAGTTCGGTTCCGTGAGGCTCGCAAACGATCGCATCCTGCACCTTTAACTCTCTGTCGCAATTCTTGCAATCCACAATAAAGCACGTATTTCCTCTGCCTTTCCCCATCTTCGCAGAAAGAACACTTCGGCAGCCACCCGCGATATTTCCATTACTGCATCGAGGCGTACACTCCGGCGACTTACGAGGTCCGTAATGGCGCCGTGTTCCGAGCGCGTCTGTGGCGCCATCTGGTCTCAAACGGAAGAACTGCGCGCTGTAAACGGTCTATAGGGTAGCGCTATAATGACTGATGCAGAGATGAATGCTGCAGGGGGCAATGGTCTAGAGCCTGTTGAGCAACTCGTGTCATCAGAGTCGGTGCTAACGACAGAGCCGGCACTAGAAAATATGACGAAAGCTTTGTGGAACGAAAGGGAGCGCAAGGCTCATATGTTTGAAATTGAAAAGTTGAAGCTCCAACTTGAACTTAAAGAAATAAAATTGATGCAAATGCAGTTTCCGCCACTAGAGGATGCGCAACATGGACAGCGGTTGGGCGATTATGCAAATGTACTGAAAACGATGCTGGCTCCTATGCCAGAAAAGGACCCATTGGCGCCCGCGGGCCATATGGGCGGAGGTCCGAAGAGCGCCGCACCTGAAGCGACATCGACGCGGTTAGCAATGCTGCAACTGCGGTTGCAGATCGCAGAAGTAGAGATGGAATCGCTGGAATTGAAGCGCGAAACGTATCGTCTTCGTTCGGAGCGTATAGCACGAGAAAAGGCCAGCGAGACGGAAAAAGTGCAAGTGCTGGAAACACAAAGAGCGAGGCCGGAATTAAGAGATGCTAATTCTGAGTCTGACGTCGCTGTCCCTGGCAGATTAGTTCTCCAGAACTGCGAAAGAGTACGACAAACTTTAAGGGTAACAGCAGGTTCTGATGAAGTTGTCGCCGAGGTGGCCTGTAGGCCATCACTGTCAGCTGAGGACGCGCCGCTCGTGTCGGTCGAGCTGTCGATACAAAGAACGCAGGTAGCGCTAACTCGGACAGCGGTATTGGTAGACGCGTTGAGCGCGCCGGGCGACAGCAAAGAGCTGCGTGAGGATTCAGCGATGGTTTCCACCAATGATTCTGGAACAAAGGAAGCGCACGCAGAAAACCATCGGACACCTAGAAAAAGTCGTCGCCGCCGAGTGTACCCTAAACGCAACAAAGCCGAGTCCTCTCAGACTACGCCTGCGGGTGACTCAGACGGTAGCAACAGGAAGGGCAAGGTGAAGGCGTGCTTCTCGGCCGCAAGAGGCGTTCACGTTGTGGATAGGCAGCGGCAGATGAGAAGTGGCGTAGCACGTTATTCAGAGGGAACAGCAGTGTACACGGAAAAAGAGGGGCGAGCTAACTCACGACGTAAGAGATTTCAGAAGAGGCTGGAGCGCCGCGCCAGACGGAGAGTACCTGGCAGGCGACAGTCAGGGCTAACTGGTCGCGCACCACGCATTAGAAAGCAAAAATGCTCATCGGGCGCGCCAGAATGCCGATTGCTGCCAAAGGGGAAAAACTTGACACGCAACGGCGCTGTCATTTCAGAGTCTTTGTACGGCTGGACCGTTCGACCATCCCCACGCTGCCGGGCCTTTGTAGGTTTATTACCGAAACGCAGAAGCGCTTGCAAAGGGGGTGCGGGAGTTGTCCTTTTTTGTGACCGGTCGGCACCAGTGAGACAGCGTCCCAGCCGGGCGCGGCTGAAGAGTTTAAAGCATGCGAGCTCTCCGAGTGCTCAATGTTTTCATGCGCAAGTAACCAGTAGATGTAATGTGGGAAGTGGAGGCTAGGGACCAGCTTCGCAGTTGGCATACAGAGAGCGGACATGGCAGGTTCTGGAACGTGCAGGTTGGTGTCCTAACCTTGTATGCACGGAATGAATTGAGGCTGTGTATGTGTGCGCGCAGTGCTGCTTGGAACCTTGTGGCTGGACTTTCATGTCACACTGACAGCAAGTGTCCGCGTGACATTCTTGGTTGGGAGGTGTGGAGTTCGCTGACCTTTCCGCGAACTCGTTGATATTGTGTCCGCAGGGAAGGCCGCTCCAGTGGGGTCGGAAGTCCCCAACAAAGGGGCCCGTCCCGTCCCTGCCTCCCCTTCGTGCGGCGGACGTCCTCGTTTACGCCGCGCCGTCACGGGGATGACCCGCCGGGAAAAAGCCTAACCAGATACAGCTGTCGACATGTGTGCGTCGTCAAGGGGTGACGAGACTTCGGCGATGCGGGAGAGATACAGCTGGGTGGGGACCGAGTGCTGGGTGACCAGGAAACGGATTATTCCCTTAACGACTGTGTTCTCTTTGTTGCTGTCAACAACCTGAGTCATCGCCTCGTCGGCACATGTTTCTAGCATCTGTGGTGCCGTGGGTGGCGTGGGGAACGGAAGTCGCATTTGTGTTGTTTGTGTGGTTATTTGAAACCTCCTTCCCAAATGTTTTAATCAGAACTTTTCCCCAATCTCTGATCAGTGGGCGGACCTTATTTTCCTTTCCCTAACCACTGATTGGCGAGATGGGTCGTTTGTTATCTTATTGGTTGCTGTCCCCGCTAAGGGCGGAGACAGAGGGTTTAAAACCAAGCGCTCTGGGTTGAGCGGGGGCTGAATTCGTCTGATCCACGATTTAGTCATGTAAATAGTTTTCTCCTTGCTTTGTTTCTTCTCGTTTTTTTACCTATGTTGTAAATAAATAGTTAACCTTCTCCTTTCCTTGAGTAATGTGAATGTTTGCGAGTAGAACCACCGGGTCATCAAGAAACCCCGATTTCATCATCAAGTAGTTTCCTCTCATCGCCACCGGAAGGGGAAACTCAACTGAGGCCTTCATCGATCGCAGCGGCTAGTGGCCGAGAATCTTCGTATCCGACAGTGGGCGTGGACCTAGACCCAACCGACTAAAGGAATAGGAATACCTATTTTTTTTTAAATGCAATTTACAAACAATTTTCTCATGATCTGGTGCTGTCATTTCTTCTTTGAGGCGCTGAAAGGTTGTACTAAAGACATTGCAGCTGCATTTTCATTGCGAAATATGCTTGTAATGAAAGAAAACACAGATAAACTCGACCTGACAACACACAATTTTACGAAATTTCCGAATTTTGATTCTCCCGCATGTACCCGTATAGTTCAATGTTCTGAATAACCCGAAATTACAAAAAAATGACCACTAACCCTCATTTAAAGACGTTTTGTGGGAATAAATGAGTAAAAAAATTCCAGGCGGTTTAGCATTGCCAAGCACGAAATGTAGTGGGAGAGCGCAAATTTTGTTGCAAGTGGACACCACCGTCACGTATACTGAAAGCGCAACTGAGGGGTCCACTGCCCAAGGCAGCCAGTTATGCGCAATTTCTTTCCTCAAAATCAACGAAATTTAAAATTTACACTGTTTTTAAGAAAATTAAATATGCATAACTCTCTCAATTTGTAGGTGGACGCCACCCCCTATTCACAGCGCTATTTGGGTTGTCCCTCACTCAGTGAGCTTGCTACTTGCTGCTCACAGGCTTCACACACAGAGACACGCTGCTGAAACCAGGGAAGTGCGGCTAAGAGTCATTTCGCACTAAAACAGGTGATTTCTCAGTTATTTTGCCCACGATGTCTTGCAGATTGCTGGCAGTGTGCCAGTAGTAACATGTAAAAGCCCAAGTCGTGGGCCTGGTCTTGTTTTGATGCGGCTGCAAGCTGTGCCGCTGCACGGTACAAAGGTCTCAGCAGTTGATTTTACCTCATGCAGCAGTAGCAGTAGTAATAGTAGAAAACATCTCTTAACGATGAAATAAAGTTTGGAAGCAAAAAGTACAACAGGTTGTGTATTCAGTTCAAGACCAGAGCGCTTTTACGCACGAGCGATTTAGGCCGCTTTCGTGGTCTTTTCATAAGCGCAGGCGCGAGTTTTCGGCAAATGTGAGGCCACGACGTTATAACAGGAATGGCCGCTATAAGTGCTAGCGCACTAAAATCGGGAAGAAAATGTGATACATGGAAATTATGGCATCGTTACAGCATAGCGGATACCTGCTACGGCAGCTAGCAGTCTGAATATGGTGGTTGCTGGACAGTGCTTTATATTAGTGGTCTAGTTGTTTGTATTTCGAATCTCTGGCGGAGGCATCCACACAACTCTATAGTGCGCACGAACGGCGCCCCAGAGAGTACACTGACGTCACTTAAAGCGGCACAGGTAATCGGTTCAACATTGGAAATGGATGGCTTCACTATGGCCCTTTGTAGGACCGGTCTTTGCCAGTATGTGTCCAATATTGGGCCGTATAGTGCTCTAAACTAGACTTTGTCGCGCATGCATGTTCACACGGATCGCGTTAAACTGCTCATGTCTTTAAAAGCTGTATTGGGCCAGCCAGGCAGCAGCCACTGTTATAAATACACAACAGATCGTGCCGTCTGAACGATATACACAGGTTTGTGGACGGCTATACAATATAAAACACAAATAAGGGCACAATTGCCCATCCGCAGCGTCGAATAAATCGCAGCATCGCACCAGTCGCCTAAAATCGGAGGACATCCAGAACATAGCGGAAATCAAGGCTTGGCAAAGGATAGGTGCAGACGTCACTCTTGGGAAGAAAATAAACGCATTTCATGGGCGTATTCTCTTGTACTACGAAATTCTATGCTCAAATTCAAATTCAAAGAAATGCACCGAAAGCATTTGCGAACCAAACCGAATGACACTCAGAACTACTCTGCTGCAACTGACTAAGCTCGTAGGCCATTAATATCGACATTGCATTCCTCGCCGAAATAAGGCTAGCCGAAAAGGTCCTGAAACAAATTGATAGTGCCTCTTTCAAACACATGAGCCTGTTCGCCGCAAGAGCAAACCATTAGCTCAGTGCTTGGCAAACTCCTCGGGTTGCGAAATAAAGTTCTCCGTGTCCCTAATCGATAGGGAAAGGCAAAGTGCTTATCAGGACCATCGGGAACTCGGTGGCACCACCCGGGATGCTGTGAGAGAGAGAAATACTCCCGAATATCGCGCACTTAAAGCTACGTCTCTGCCATGCGCTAGGAGTTCTTTGTTTACTCGGCGGCCACCAGGGTTCTTCAGAAAGCGGAACTCAAACCAATATATCGAGACGCACACTGTGTTGCGCTTTCGCTCCTGCAGTATGTCCAGTTAAATAAATAAATAAATGAATGAATAAATAAATAAATAAATAAATAAATAAATAAAACCTTTCTGCGTATCTCCCAATGGCCATGACGAAAACGGTTGTCGTTAAAGCCGAGCTTCCTTAAATAAGCCACAGTGTTTCAGAAGTGGTAACGTTTTGCCAAACTGAGATTATAGGAATTAGGAAACTATTGGAACTATTATAAACCAATCACAAGCAAAAGCAATATTTAGGGCATACGTGTGGAAATCGTAATAAGGTTGATCCCGGATATATCTAACCTCGAGATTAGAAACACTGCCTGTATCGAACATATAGATCACTGGAACTACTGAAAAACAATCACACGCAAAAGAAATATTGAAGGCATACACGTAGAAATCATAATAAGGTTGATCTCGGATATATCGAACCTCGAGATTAGAAGCACGGCCTGTATCGAACAGATAGATTCCCCGCATGGAAATTCGGCGTGAACAAATAGGTAACGCGCGCAACATATCGGACTCCGAAGTTCGGCGGTCGTTCGATATATCGAATGGCACTTCACCTAACGACGTCATTGACGACTTTCGCACGCGCAGACGGCTCACAACAATGTCACGTATGAAGCAAACCTAATTAAAGCCCATTGCGGTGGTTCACGCCTGGCTGCTTCGCTGCCGGACGAACGCGTTGTGATAAACAAACTGCACTTGATTAAAATGAGCCGTTATTCTATTATAGTGTACTTGTATCAGGATTAGACATGATACGCGGTGGCTAGTACAAAAGCGCCGTTCGCTGCGGCTTTCAGCTGGTTAGGCCTAACATGTTGCAGGTTAGGCCTAACCCGCATAGAGAGCGATTCGCTGCCATGACGCCAACGGGTGGCATGCCGATAAAAGAAATGCTTCACTATAGCGCGAGTGTAACATTGCACTATATTCTTACTTCTAGTCTACACAAAAATGTATCAATTTCCAGCTTCTACATTTCGTAATAAAAGCATATCGAATAATTTGGCGCACCCCTTTGTCTTAAGTATATCTGGGCTAAACTGTATAAGCAATAGGTGTAGCAAGTTTCATATTTAGTTGATTATGCCGGAACAGTAGATATTGGTTTAAAAAGTGAAATAACTAAGAAGCATTCAACATGACAGGAATAATAAAATGTTCTAAATCTATCCACTGCGTCACTCAGAATCGGGCGAATGTCCAGCGTCCGTCAACTCAGCTGTGCTCAGAATTTCCCCCGCATACGTCGGAAGAGCTGTGAAACCTTCATTCCTGCTGGCTGATGTCATGGTTGTAAGTCCGAGAGAGGTAGACTGCATGGATTCCGTGGCTGGCCTTGAACCATTACTCGGCAAAATTGAGATTTCAGCTTCTGGATACCCGACTGTCTGCGTTTGGCTCCGAACATCTGCGGACACGACGACGTACAGGATGGCCGACACCAGCGTCAGCACCATAAAAGCAAGGTAGGCAACTGTGCCGACAACCCACAAGAAAGAGCCGCTTTGCTCGGCGCCAGCGGCAGTTGCAGACAGAGGTACCACTCTAGCAGAGGGTGGTTCAGGTGGTGCTGGAGCTCACCTACCCGGAGACTGGAAGGGGATGACCCGGAAGCCAGATCGAGCAACTTGACGAGCTGGAGTAGCGGCGTCCGCGGTCAAGAACACCTCCCGGGAAATCTGTCGTTGAGGATGAAGGGCTGGGCTGGGCTGTGCAGCAGTCGTGGATCGACCGAAGGCAACTCTGGGAGGAGTAGTGGCCGGGAAGCGTGGAGGAATATTTTCCTGGGAAGTGATGTAGACGCTGCCCTGCACCACGGGCTCTGCAGGTCTACCGGCCATCTTCTTCTTTGCTTCTGTACAACATTCTCTGGTTTCACGAGCACTTCGTGCAGTATATAGCCTCGGTGCGCTGCGAAATAATGGAACAAGGTCGATGGCAGTATTAACTATTTTTTTATTGTGTACAAACAACTCTATGGATAGTGCAGGATTGATTTCAGCTGCATGGGTATTTTGAACTGGGAACAAAATGTCACCCTTGGTCAGGTAGCACTGTGTGCTTACTGGAAAGGAAGATGCTGTACCTATAGAAAGAAAAACAATCAACAACAAGAACCACAAAACAACGTTTAGGAGCGATTGGCATGCCTTTAATATGTACAGGTGCCATTAAGCCTGAGGACATCATCATCATCATGTACAGGTGAATAGCAACCTCTGCCTCCAGATTCTTGGTTGATCCCCAAGTGTGGGTATGTCCCATCCTTTGAAAGGCTAACAACAACAACAACAATGTCTCAATATCGAAATCGCACAGTATCTAGTGCCTATAAGACCACAAAATATCACTCGTTGCGCGGCCTTCGGAATGCATTTTCTTATGGCTACGTTTATTCTATCCTCTAAGAGCATAAATGGGTTTTATATCGATGGGTGTAAGAGAGATATTTTTTACATAATTGAAAAAAGTAGGCTGCTGTGATAAAGTCGAGGAGTAACCGGTAAAGCGGTCCCGGCGTTCAAGCTAGATTCGATAAAGTATGCCGGATTCCTATCGACTTCAGTGTCGGGCGAACCCTCAGCAGGTCAGCAGGTGTTGGATGTCGAAATTACTACATCGTATCAGCAGAGATGAGACGAGAGCTTCACGGGCAGAGTTCGTCCCCGGAATCACACAATCATTCAACAGGACAATGCTCGCTCATAATGTTCCTGACAGTTAAACGCTCCTTTCAGGAGCTGCAGTTCAGCGGCGCATTTCCTTGCCCGATTTTTTGTGGACTTATCGCTACGGCGCTCATTCCCCCCCCCCCCCCCCCAATTCTCTTCAAAAAGAGAACGGTTGATGTAGACAGGAATCTTGACCGGCGAAAACTATGCTCTGCGCTGTTAGCGTCGACAGCCATTTTCACTGTTCTCCAATAGGTTGGTGAAAGTAGGCTACTGGTGGTGGAAGGTCCTGCTACTACTGGAGATCTAAACTGATGTTCTCATGGGATATAGACAGTAAAGGATATATTGAAACCAACTTGCATGTAATAAGCATTTAAAACAATAAGGCAAAATGTTTGAACACCGCTAGAGCCGGTAATATTCTGCGAGGAAAAAGGTTTTGTCGCCCAGTTAATACAGTTTTATTCTTCCAAAAGAAATAAAAACTTCAAGCAGACAAAAACATGTTCCTGCGCACACTTTGTGATCAATGAAAACGTGCAGACTGACGAGAACATTGCATTTTTTCCTCACCCTTTTACTTAACCGTATGCTTGCTCACTTCCACCGCAAAAGGTGGCCTAGTGATTTCATCATCCGCCTCGTAAGTCAGTGCTGAGGTTTTCTATACGCACCCACCAGTTTCCAGTCTGCAAGCTTTACCATGGCCTGATCATCGGTTTCTGTCGGGTTAAATTCTAAGAAAATTAATCTTCAACCGCACCTTGCGCCTACCAAAATACTATTTGGGCCCAATCATCTATATGGCGTTAAAACTGATCAGATCCTTATCAGTGCTCATTTCGAGCAGCACCTGCGGCAGATAGCAGAACTGAGATGGAGTGCGAAATACTTGGCCTGTTAAAATTTCCATGCTCGTCGAAGGACAAAAGGTGAAGTGTTTCAAGGAACTATGAAGGCGGAGTATTTTTTTTTGCACGGCTTGCAGTCCTTCGTGCAAGTAGTAGTAGTAGTAAAGACTTTTATTCGACCATAATTTATAGGCCATAATTTATAGCATTACAAAATGTAGCTGGAGGAACCGGCAGTTTCCAGGAAGCTTTCTAGCCTTTGTCTGATCACATGCGCAAGAGTAAACCCCGATCTTGGAGCGAGAACATGACATCTTTAACGGCGGATGGATGCAATTGACGTAGTAAAAGCTCTTGTAAGCCGCCTTTAAGGGTGTAGAAACAACGGCCACAGCCGTCACTACAAGAATGGCTGCTTTGTATCAAGAAAACCAGGAGTATATGATCACGGAGCAGACCGCTGCGACATTGTAGCGAAGTTCCCCAGGGCGGTCACGTCAAGTCACCTCCAACTTCTTTGCGTGTCCACGAAAACTTGACGCCCTTGTAATCATCATCATCATCGTCATCATTAGCCTGACTACTTTCACTGCAAGGCAAAGGTGTCTCTGATAATCTTTCCAATTCTTTCCTTTGCCAGTTGCGCCCACCCTATGCCTGCAAACTTCTTAATCTTATCCGCTCACCTAACCTCCTGCCGCCCCCTGCTACGCTTGGCTTCTCTTGGAATCCACTCCGCTACTCTCTTAGGACCAGCGGTTACCTTGCCTTCGCATTAAATGCCCTGCCTAAACCCACCTCGTGCTCTTCCTTTCGACTTGGATGCCATTAACCCGCGTTTGTTTCCTCATCCCACTCTGCCCGCTTCCGGTCTCTTAACGTTACACCTTTCATTTTTCTTTCCATTTCTCGCTGCGTTGTCCTTAACTTGAACTGACGCCCCGTTCCCACAGCCAATTCGCTGCGCTAAACTCATTGTCACTGAAAGAGGTGCGGGGTCGACCAAGGGCACCGCCAAGCATCTCAATACGCCTCTCAGGAAAACACCTTGAAATTACTAAGTGGCTTGGCAACGCACGCAACTTCGCAGTAATAGCCGTAAAGCCCCCAGCGCAGCGGCGACGTGAAATAGTAGCCGCCTTGCAGGAGAGCCATGCAGGTACCCTATGCAGGGGGTCGTGCTGTGAACACTGCTCGTATGCGCGATGCTACAACGACAAACGTGCGGCTGGCATAACCGAGGAGGCGCGCTCTGTGGAGAGAGAGAGAGAGAAAAACTTTATTGTCCAGAGGAAATCGGGGCATGCCCCTGGGTCCCCGCACGACCCCACTTCACTCAAGTGTTTATGTCCCTAAGGTCCATAACACTGGCAGCCCGGCCTGTGGCGATGGTCTGCACGGCCGGGTCTTCTGAGTGCAGCAGGGTCTCCCAGTCCTCCCAGGTCTTGAGGTCCTCTAGGGCACACGGGGGAGGGTCCGCCGGACAGAGGGAGAGGATGTGGAGGGAGGAGGCGAAGGGTTCTGGGCACAAGGTGCAGGCAGGAGTGGGGAAGGAGGGATGATAGTGGGTTAGGGTCAGGGGTAAGGAGATTGTGTGTGTCTGTAGTTTGCGCCAGAGTGTTGCGTGTTTGTTATCTAGGGAGGGGTGGGGCGGGGGGTGGAGCTGGCGTGAGGCTCTATAGGCCTGCGTCATCTCGCAGAACGAGTGCATTCGCTCCCTCGCGAATCCCCGATCCGAGGTCACCTAAGCCCGGTTTAAAGAACCGCGGGCTAAAAGGTTGGCGGCCTCGTTTCCGGGATTCCCGGAGTTCGCAGGCACCCATATAAGCTCTACATGGCGGGGTGGGGGGGGGGGGGGCAGGGACGTGGACTCGGCCTCGCGCAAAATTTAGAATTGCAGTTTTTGAGTCTGTTAAAATGTACCGGGCTTCCGTGCGGGTGATGGCAATTGCGATGGCGGCTTCCTCTGCAGCCTCTGGGGCGGTGTCTCGGGGGAGAGGTAGTGTGAGGAGGGCGGATGAAGAGGAGTCCACCACGGCTGCGGTTGCTTCGTCACCCGTGCAGGCGGCGTCCACCCATATGGCGTCCGCCTCGGAGCCGTATACTCGGTGGAGTGCCTTCGCACGGGCTCTGCGGCGCTGCTCATGGTGGGAGGGGTGCATATTTTTTGGCAGTGGCTTGATGACCAGCTCTCGGTGAAGGGATCGAGGAATGGGGAGGAGGGTTGGGTCGTTGGCCGGTATTCTGATTCCGAGGGAGTCCAGGATATACCGGCCTGTGGAGGTTTGTGTAAGCCTTATGTATTGGGCCTGTCGATGGGTCTCCACGAGTTCCCCGATCGTGTTGTGGAGGCCCAGGCATAGTAATCTGTCTGTGGGGGTGTTGAGGGGAAGATGAAGTGCGACTTTGAATGCCTTGCGGATCAAGGCATCCAAAGCATTTATGTCGTGTTTGGATAGTTCTAGGTATGGGGTAGTGTAGAGCACACGGCTGAGGACAAAGGCATGAATGAGGCGACAAAGGTCGCGCTCCTTCATGCCTCTATGATGGCCCTAAACTCTGCGGATGAGATGCGATATCGCGCCTGCAACCTGCTTGAGTTTCTTGAGGGTGGTGGTGTTTTTGCCATCGTTCTGGATATGCAGGCCCAATACGCGGAGGGTGTCAACCTCCGGTACAGGATCCCCATCCAGTTCGATGGCAATGGGGGAGCGGGGGGATCGATGGTTCTTAGGCCGGATGAGGAGCAGTTCGGACTTCTCTGGGGAACAAGACAGTCCGATGTACTGTACATAATTTTGGGTGAGGGTGGCTGCTTCCTGTAAGGTGTTCTCTATGTCGCCGTCACTGCCGTGGGTGGTCCACAGTGTGATGTCGTCGGCTAAAGAGTGTGCTTAAGGTGGGGAATAGTTGCCAATTTTCGGGCGAGGGGGATGAGGGTGATGTTGAAAAGGAAGGGGGAGAGGACGGACCCTTGAGGGGTTCCGATACTCTGAAGCGTGTCGCTCTGTGGACAACCACCAGAAAAGCGCTGCTCGACCAGATGCTGAAATGCGTCCCAACACATTGCTCCCGTCATAAAGCACTTGTTCTAAACTTCTTGAACGAGAAACACAATCGCCTCATACCTACCCTATGCTTGGGAGGCTTCTAAAGCATATGCGACAACTGCAAAATCGCCAGGTCGATAGTTCGTTAATCCGCATTGCGACGAGAGTAAATTCATTTAAGTTTGGTAACCCCCATTCTGTTGCTTACATGAAATGTATATCGTTTCAATTGGTCAGCGTATGAAAGCGGGAGTTGCCACTTACGACGTATTCAGCAGGCAAGAGAATGGAAAGAGGTGCTAGCAGGTGGTAACACGACGGTAGCTAACGGTCATAGAAACCAGGGAGCATAGGGAATGTCTTCTTTTATTTTTAATTTGTGGTTTTTTCATTAATGGGAGATTGTGGATTTATGAAGAAAACAACAAAAACCAGACAGCGGATACTTAAGCTCCGCATTAAGGGTATGACGCTACAGCTTTAATGGGTTAATTAATGCTCATATAGGCAGAGTTCCTTATTCTCGACTTCACATTCATATATCCCTCGGAGTTAACATACCACTCATGATGAAGTGGTGCAACTGTTAAGCGATTCCCCGCTGCCATGCGATGGCAGGTGATGTCACCGGCGAGGCTTGTGCGCCCCGGTTTGCTCTTGCTGACAGATCAATCATTAATTTAACTGCCACCTGCCACTGTTGGCAGGGTGCTCACTACCCGGTGGGCAGGTTGTGTTGACGATACAAGGTCAAGTGACCTAGGTTCCGCTCACAACGGCGACTAACTAACACAACGGCGACTAACTGCAGAACAGGAGGCTTAACGCTATTCCGTTAAAACCATGTTATATCAGTTGCTTTTCTACAAAACTTTTCTATAATAGCTTGCAGTTTATCAGTGGAAAAATAAGCGTAGCCTTAAGTGAAGCCTAAAAAGTTTCACATAAAAAACGCACATAAAAGTGACACTTTGTTGACATAGCATTATATTCAAATAACAAATAAAGCAGGAGCATCTATCATGTCATTGCGTTGTCATGCTTCTTTGTCGCACTAAATCGCCAAAGAAATTCTCTCAATGGCTTCAAAATTCCAAGAGGATTACTGCCAGATAATTATCGGCCGAAGCTTCATGTCGTTTCTGTACCGAGCACTTCAACCTGCGCAACAAATTTAGTACAAAAAAACGTCTTCATCAAGCTTCCTAAGCGCAATTACCGGATGACGATTGCTATTTAAGTGTCATTTGGGAAGGAAAAACTGCTTTCAACGAGGAGCATAAAACCAGGACGACGGCGAAAATGTAGCTCGAGCAAGAAAAACGGACCTCAAAATGCCATTTAAAAAAGAAATCTCCACATGGACGTCTACCGTCTTTCTAGAGAGCTGTGGAAGCTTATCCTGGGCTGCTTAAGTATCTTGCTGCGCCGACTATCGTCAGGTTCGGAAGATGAGCATTTGATGAATTTTCTTTTGATGTTAGAGTGCCAGACTGTTTACTTCTACCCGAACTTCAGAAACCCCAATAATAGGCTTCTGGCTGGACAATGCTATGGCCGAATCGATTGTTGACCACAAGAAAACACCTTTAACGTCTTCTTGGTTGTCTAGGTGAAGCCCACGCGCAAAACAGGCCTAACCCAGTGAATTATATACTGGTACAGCGCTCCTACAGGATGCATCCCTACTATACCGTTATTGTTGGAGCGAGCTGTGGTCATCGGAAAGCATCTTTTGCCATCTCCGTCAGGCATCTATGCAGAAACTCATGCTGAAGGGGCGAGACTGAACGCCGTTACAGTTTTAGCCTTGTTTCACCAATGGAAACTATAATGCCGACCGCTCCTGTA
Organism: Amblyomma americanum; assembly: GCA_030143305.2. NCBI lineage: Eukaryota > Metazoa > Arthropoda > Arachnida > Ixodida > Ixodidae > Amblyomma > Amblyomma americanum. Next base: position 10,940 of record JARKHS020031938.1, on the reverse strand, counting down.
CTCTTTCAGCCCATTGCCTTAGATTATGTTATCTCGGTTGTCGATGCAAGGTTTCTTTGAAATGCTCTTACCATATTCTCTCCTCTGTAGTAGCTTATGCACAATGGCCACTTCCGAAATGGAACAATGAGGTCTGTCCGCCGACAGACTCATGTGGCCCTCTTTGCTGCATGTGGTGGTCCAATATTTAGCAAAGAAGCTCATGACAATATGATATAATCATTCAGCAAATTTTTTCTGATGTTCAAACCATGCTGCAGTGCTCCTTTTAATTTATACTGATACCATTTTCCGTGCCATACCTCGTTCTGGGGTTCACAGTTTAGTTTCAGACATTTAGTTAATCTCCCTGTTTCTACTGAGCCTATACAGATCGGTACAAGGGAGCTGCTCTAAACGACATAATCACTTTTTAATGTTGAAATAAATAAGCAGGTTTTCATAGACAAGTGGTTACCGCCAAATATGCGGGATCCGCTTTTGAATGTCTGGCTGCCACCTGAAAAATATTGTTTATTTCTACCTGACTTTTGAGCACTAGTGTCTTTCATTATAGTTCTTAGTCCCATGGGCTTGTTTGAGTGATTTGGTCGAAAATGGCGCTCTGCAAATTATATTTGAGCTAATTGACATAGCAAGGCTATCAGCAAATGGAAGTTTATTGACATGTTGTTCATTACCGTCTATCCGCAGTTCCAGTGAACAGAACCCTCTTCATACCTATCTAAAAGATGCCGTAAATACCACTCCAGAGGCTGTGTGAACTCTCAAAATATAATTCCTAGCTGGAATTTTTCACTTCTTGTTTGGAGAACTATGGTCTCTGTGCATTGCCTGTAGAGAATGTGTGTCATGCTCGGTGGTCGTTGACAAGCGATTAAGCACTATCCTTGCGACGTTTGTGGTGCGATTCCTAGAGCACGGATTTCTTTTGAGATGTTCGGCGCAAGAGTATTTCGTTTACTACTCATTTAGCTAATCGTTCGTATGAAAATGAATGGAATGAGATGAACTTAGCTTGAGCAGCCATTAAGCAGCCTTTGTACATACATGCGTATTGGAATATATCGGAGCGAATTCATTTATTTTGAGAGATGTAACGAGCAACACCATACTGGCGCATTAAATCCAAACGCTTTAAGTCAGCAAAAGTCCTAAAGCACTTCCGCCAAAACTCAAACTAGTTATTTTAGGGGCAGGGTGAAGTTGCTTCTAGTGTCGAGCATTTCTACCCATTCGCGTCCTCGTGTGTTAGTAAGAAAACCAGAAGAAGGAGTTCAGAAATCGGCGCGTGCAAAGGCCCGTCATTGAGCTTACGGAAGTGAAAACACTACGAGATGAAAAAAATGACGAGAAATCTCATTCCATACGCCCAGTGACTAAATAGGGCGCTAGCCAGTACAGTGCCTTTCCACCCAAGCTGCGATAACTTGCCTGGCCCGCAGCCTAGGCGAGACATATGCTTCTTGACGGCGTCGTCGTTCTGTTCAACAGACAGTCGTCGTGTGTGGCCCAGGTGATAACGGTGGAGGGTTCACTGGTCCTTAGTTTAATACTTGAGTGGAAGTTCGCCTAAAACCTCCCCGTGTTTTATCGCGACAGCGTTAAGGAGCTCGTGTCGCAGAAAAGCCGGTGTCATCGGCGTCGGCGTCTTTGGCCGTGAGCGAGAAATGGCGCATCCCGGTGGACACCTCAACCGCGCCGCAAGGGAAGGGATTTTAACGCGACAGCGTTAAGGATTGATTGATTGATTGATTGATGGATTAATTAGTTGATTGATTGACTGATGGACTGATTGATGAATTTATCGATTGATTGATTGGTTAATTGATTGGTGGATTGATAGATTGACTGATTGATCGATCGATTATCGATCGATCGATTTTTCCTTCCCTAACGGCGCAATCCGGATGTCCAGCGATAAATGTGAGAGAGGCATCATTTCCTTCCCTTAAAAGCAATTGTTCATTTCATTTTCCTTCCGTTACGGCCCAGTTCGGGTGTCCGCCGAGATATGTGAGACAGGCGTCCTTTCCTTAAATTCTCCAACGGGCCACGCGTCGCGCCGAACGGGCGATCGCGTTCCGTGTACTCCTCGGCAACGCTGCGACACGCTGTCGGGTCCCGCTCTTAAAGACGAAGCTTAAGCGTCCTCCAATTTTTTCTCGTTTCTTTGACTACCACGAGAGAGTGGTTTCCTTTTTCGTCGCACTAGCCGCCCTTAAAGCCGTACTCGCATAAAATTTTGAAGATGTCAACGGTGCCATTAGCTTTTATTGCGCGCACTTTATTTTGATTCCAGTGTGGCCTTTCAGGTTCTTTTTCATGCCGAAATGGCTGCAAAACCGAAAAGCATGGTTCACTGACGTACAAAAAGCATGCGGAAACTTCATGCCTTGGCTTTTGTGCACAATGACATCTCTCTAATACGTCCGCCTCTCTAGATGCGCTGTCGAAATAACCTCGGTAGAACTTTTTGGGCTAGTTGTTTCATAAAAGATGCAAAGAAAGAACTGCGCGCACGAGGCTCGGACTGCGAAGAGACAAACAAGCTAACAAACACAGCGTGCGTCCGTTTGTGAGAGTCCTTGCCTCTTCGCTGTCCATGTCTAGTTAGCGCAATTCTTTCTTTGCATATGAAATCGCCACTACGTTTGGAGACCACCCGCCTCAAGACAGCTGTGGCACAAAAAAAAAGGAACGACTAGTATTTTAATTTTTGGCCTCCAAATATGCGTTCAGGCACCGTGATGTACAACACTACGCGAACAATGGGATTATCGCGTCTTGTTTGCCTTAACAAAGACCCTAATACAGGTCTTCTTAAAATAATCCTTTTATATAGGGACTGGTTAACTATACTTTATTTGAACAACATTACTCTAGCGACAAATTGATTACAGTTCATTATCCCGGATCAGCACGATGCTCGATAATCGCACAGCTCCCGTGATGCTAACAATGCATTTCCGAGTAAATTGTTCCTGGCGGTTCAATGCGCTTGACTTTTCGCAGAACGAGATGAAGACGGAACAACGCAGAGCATCTTCATCTCCTTTTGTGACCATGAACCACTTATTAGGCCCCATTCTAGTCATTTTAAATTGTTCCGCCTCGAGGGGACTGTTGTCAACAGCAAACAACCATATCGCAGTCTTGCGGAAACAATTGGTTGTTAGAGGATATAGTAGTATCCATTGCAAGAACGGCGAATGATACAAAACGAACAACAAACAACAAATAAGGCTTTCGTTTGCATCACCTTCGCCCGTTATTTTTTGTTTTCTTTTTGGTGCATGCAGGGAGGTCTCGGGTTGCTAAACATCCGACGACTGAGCCGCAAGATCTCCCATGAAGCTTTCGTACCACGGCCAGAGATTCCCGGCACCGACGTATTGGCTACGCGCCGAACGCAAAAAAAAAAAAACAAACGCGTCCCTGTTCAAGCAACTGGCGGATTCAGATGCAGTCATCTGAAGACAAATATTAGTTCTAATAGCCTTTATTCTATTTATTTGTCATATATTTACGTATTTTGTTTCTTGCTTACATGAAAACATCCGTTAATTATAACTGCCAAGTTTAAGAGAAGCCCGCAGGGCACCTGCACAATGGCTGGCGTTGCATTTGCAGCCTTTTCGATTTTGCGCGTATTGTTTCCTTTTCACAGATGATTCAACTATGAACGCTCATATCAGCGTGTATTTTTTTATGAGCTGCTACTAGTCCTTACATATATAAACCGAAATTCGCATTTATAATTATTGTGTCTCACTGCTTGTAACTGTATTGACAATGTCTAATCGCACCAGCTTCCTAGCGTACACTGATCGAGCTGAAACCACGTCGAAAATCAGCTGATTTCTAGGGCTTGAGATTGTTCTTGCCTTTTATTACTGCAGATGAAGTCATGCTGGTTTTCAATCGCGGCACCTCAAAGCAGCGGCAGCTGGTAGCAGCTATTATTAATAAAAGATCCTGCGTGGGATATTGCGTTGGATTTGTGTCGTGCGTGGGATATGCATCAGCGCCTGTAATAAATACTGTGCTAGAAAATATGCTGTAGTGCAATGGAATGGCTTTTAATTTTTGAACGCCTAGGACATATATGCGCCAAACGTCTTCCAAAACAAACGACTTTTACCTTTTTTTTCCCGCTCAGAAGTGGCAGCGCTTCAATCGTTGGTGGTGGTGGTGTGTTGTTTCTCTTATGCAGGTTAGCTTTTGGGATGCTTTTAGGCTGAAAATTGCCGGTTAAAAACCTGCACGTGAGGCTAGATAGTAAGCGAAATAAAGGTTGTGTATTGTGGCTTTCATAGAACGGAATTTCGCTGCGTACAGTTTAATACTTTTTTTGCACATTATCAGCCTGATATGCTGTGAATGCCTTTGGACATTACCCCGTCTACCCATCGTGGAGAGGCCGCTACAGGGCATTTTTTAGAGATTCCCTGTGCTCCAAAGGACGCGCAACCTGGCGATAGCGCCCCAATGTAAGCAATCTACTTGTTAAACATTTCCTTTGTGCAGAAGGCTGGAGTTTTGGACATTGACATACTACAAAGAGAAGTTTCCCCTATTTTCTTCGTAGAAAGATATTTTTACAAATATTGTTTCAAGCGCGAAAATATGCCAAGTTTAGGCCCAGTGTAAAGAGTTATGATGAAGTTGGGGGAGCGACGTGACGAGGCAACAGGGCACTGTCAAGATGTCTTGCACAAAAAGATTTTTTTATCTTAAAAACAGCCACAAAAAACGCATCCGCCAATGTGGCTCAAGTTACAATCAAGTGATCTCAGAAGCAAGTTATTCCTAAACTAGTGCTTCCTGCCACTGCCAGCATAGCTCGGAAATCATTATGTTAACTATACGGTTGAAGCGGTTCGAAAGAAGTGAATGAAGCTATAGAGGCAAAAATCAAGGGAAAATAAGAAGGTAGGTATGAATCGTACGCTATCAGAACGTGTGCTTGTCGTTAACGACTGCGAAAAAATTAGAACAGAGGCATAAGGGCAAGAGAGGCGAATCCCTAATCGTCAGACTACCATAATTGTTAGTTGATTGCTCTCTCCTACATATTTTGTAGGCATAGCTTGAGACCATGTCTACCAAGACCAAAATACAAGTACAAAAAAAAGAAGAGGGGACACTTACCTATGACGATGCAACTACACTCACACTACAGGAGTGCACAGATGCTGAGATGTACAGTTCGACTGAAGCTATTACAAAGCGCATGGACTTTGTCGGTTGTTGTTGCCTCTGAAGGAATGGTACAAACCCACGGTGGAGTATTCGCCAGAGTGTGGTGCAGACCTAAGGAGGAGAAAAATTCACCCGGACTTAGCTCAAACGGTTCATAAATGAATATTGATGAAAAATGGAAGGTTAATATTGAAGTTTCAAAGATTTCAAGGTGATAGGAATGGATGTCGAGGAAACAAAGACATGAGTTCTAGTTGTTGCTGTTGCCTCAAAAGCAATAGCACATACCCACGGCGGGGGATTGGCCGGTGTTTGGTGCAGATGCAAACAGGAGAATATTTATCCAGGTTTATCTGAAGGGGCCGATAAATATAAATAGAGTAATCTGCGAATACAAATAACAAATTTTGAATGAAAATCGGAATAAAATCGTGGAAACAAAGTGGAAATAAATTTGAAAGGAATAACCATAAATAAATTAATTATGAGAGAAAAGTAAAGGCAATGAAAAGTTAACACAAAAATCACCCGGTTTCAATAACATACCAGTGAAGACTCTCACACACTTGCCTAAGGGCATGCCCTTTGACGGTTGCACCGAAGGAGGGAAAGACGGTATGAGTAAACGGCGGCCCTAATTGAGTCCTGTCAGCTGCAAAAGCGAACATTGTTTTCATTCTTTCTTTCGCTCAGTATCTCAAGCTTTATTCAGCTTGGAGTGAGAAAGAAGATTGTTAGAATAATTTTAGAACCTTTTTTAATGTGCAAGTTTTTGATGTAAGAACTTGAATAAGTTTGTCACAACGAACTGGAAATCGATATGCCCGCGATGAAATTAGTGTCGCCAGTTCTTTATGGTAAACTGCGTCGCATACGTTGACACCTCATTGCTCGCGCTTAATAGACGTTTTTAGCATACCGGAGACGTACTACCGGAGACGTATACCGGTTTACCGGACCCCTCCTGCGCATGCGCAGTGGCATTGTTGGGGTGAGGGGGAGCCACTGTGCGTGCGCAGGAGGGGTGCGGTAAATTGGTAGTACGTCTCCGGTATGCTAAAAACGTCTAATGTTGACGCTCTTTTTACGTTGTTTCGTCGCCACTGTATATCGTTTATATTCGTACTCCCTTCTTCCACATTGGCTTGCTTCTGATGTCCTCATGTGCATTAGTCATTTTGCGTTGAAGAGGAAGAAGGGAAGTAAGCCAGGCTGATCTCCGCTTGCTATACAGACTGCCATGGGTAAGCCCTATTCTAAGGGCACAACCAAAGCAGCTAGAGGTAAGAGCGGAAGCACCGCATCTAACAGACCAACACTCACTTGAAAAAGCTTTCTTTCGTCCTCTCGAGAGTGTGTTAGCGCCGTTGTAGTGCAGGAATGTTAGTAGAAGTATGAAGCGCCTTCATGGCTGTTCACTGGTGAGTATTTTTTGCATATCCTGCGGCCGGTTTCCTCGCTGCCATGGCGTCTTCGAGACGACTGTCATTTTTTTTTGTGCAAAAAGCTGTAGCCACTGTGCCACTGCAGTTGCTCAGTGTGCTGTTGAGCGTGAAGCCGCAAAATCGAATCCTGGCCGCAGCATTGTGATGTTGATGGTGTGGAGATGCTAAGACGCTCGTGTGCACTTTGATATAAGTGCATAGGGACGTTGCGAAGCTCGCGTTGTCGAAGCTAATCGCGCCTTCACTGTGGCGTTTTTCAAAGCCCAGGGGCCGTTTTCTCTAAGCTGTCCATTTTTCGTTGTCCATTCCGCATCCATTCGGTCCTTTGTGAGTGGCCACTCAGATACACGCGCGAATTTCAAGCGCCTAGGGCAAGAGACCCGACCATTGGCTGGTTGGAGACCAGATCTCGCCGTTGGCTGACAGCCAGTGGTCAGGCCCGGTCGTCTGCTGTTGACAGCGCTGCGATGCACCTCACCATTGGCTGCATATTGCATCCAATTTCAGCCAATGGTAAGGTCCGTTTGGTCTCACCTGTACGCTAAACCGCGATAGCGTATTACGTGCTCGCCCTTTAATACTGTTCAAGCGTCTTCTGCCTTCCGTTCATGGCTAAGCTAAATGACATATCCCATTTAATACCCTCTAGATCCCCAAGCAGAACTGTTAGGCTAGCCACACTTGGTGACGTTATAGCCTTTAACATTTCGAGGTTTATTTTATAATCTTGGCCTGTTTGCATGCAGATATTCTTAGTGTCGTGCGCTGCGTATCAGGTTTGACCGCCACATAGATGAGTAGACCCGCAGCCGCTGGGGACTGACGGCAGGGTCCTCACGGATGTATTCGCAAACGAGGTGGCGGCCAAATCTTGCTCTGCTGAAAAAGTGCGTTGTGGAACACTGGTCGCCGGGATGAGGCAGCATGCCAGGAGTGGTTATTCAGTTCGATTGATACTCAGCGTTCTTTTTTAATCAGGTCGAGAGTTGCAGCGGCACGGCGGTTCGAACTGATGTGCTATTGCACGCGAAATGAGTGCTCTACCATTAAGCTATCGGTGCTCTCTGACGGGCGCAATATGCTGTAATAAAAAACAAAATACACTTCTAATTACAAGCTGATTAATAATTTTTTTGTCAGTTGTAATATCCGCTGTAATTTTTTTTGCAGGAGCGGAACTGAGTGAGCTATACCATGCGTCACTGCGTAAGTCGCACATTTCTTTTTACACCATCCGGCTTCATCTCAGGTTGTGCCTCCTTTCCTGCAGATAATAACAGAACTCATTTGCAAGGGGACCAAATCAGCGATTTACTTTCTGTGTGCCGAAAGTTTTGCTTGATAACGAAATGAGCGCCGTGAATGAAGCTCATTATAAAGAAGATTAGAATTTCATTCGAGAATACTACTCATGGGCTTCCACCTTATTGCTTAATAACGTTATAACCGTTAAACAGTGGCTGTTCTTCGGTGTGCCCTATGCAGGTAAATTTCGGGAATGATGAAAACGTTCAGGGGGCAAAATAATGATCGGGACAGTACAATAGTCAATATTTCTGAAATGTAGTCTCCGTGCGGGGGGTCAATTGAAATGAATTCTCCGTGCACAGAGTCCACTTATAGCAAATCCCTCAAAGTTGTCTACTTTGCTCTGCAACTTCGAGGACTCTTGCGATTTCCTTTTAGAAATAGAAGGGCTGTGCGAGGGTCACACTAATTAAGTTGAGTACAGAATGTTGGCGTTCAGCTAATGGTGCTTGTCAGCTTAAAGCCCGGCGCGGGGAACGAAGACGAACGGCAATGTTGACAACGTTGATAGCAATACTTATTGACAACACGACAGCAATATTTATATGGAACGATAAGGAATTAGTTTGTGGTAATATGTCGTCTTCGCTGTGCGGACACGCTAAAGCAACGTATGGCCTGCTCGTGCTTGAGCGTCCGCTATCGTAGTAACCTTCAATTTGTCCCTTGTTTGCTGCAATAATATTTATGGCAAGGTTTCAATTACTTTTTTTGCAAACGTGGTGGCTTCAAGAATAAGGAACGCGCCCTCCTCATCAGCCTCTTGGAGGCGTCACCGTGCTAAAGAGGAGGTGCGACGGACTTGTTCCCGAAACTTTGAAGCCACCACTCATCGATGATGTCGGGCCGTCATGCGTAAGCACCCCATCCATTCTTCTAACTGACAAAGAAAAATCATTTTTGTGCAGCGTGTAAAGCATACTAGCATTAGGTTATCGCTCGGCTTATTGATCTAATTAGTGTTTACTGTGCACACAATCGCATGGCCACGAGGGAGCGGTCCACTTGGACTCGGATTGCGCATTGAAAAAAATCTTTTAGTCTGTGCGCGCGCCATCTGTTGGAGCAGCGGCGTACATCAGATCACTGGGAGTTTACGGTGGCAACCGCGTATCGGCGCCACTGTCTCGCGTCAAGCAAACAGGATATGAAACGTTCCAGACATTTTTACTCGCGACGCCGGGCGAGGATTTCCGGAGACAACACCGACGTCGCCTTTTCCGCTGAAGGGAAGCCTTAAAGCTATCGCTTTATTATGAATTTCCACGCGGCACAGAGTGCGACGAACAAGGCGTAATCGATGAAGACGAAAGAGAAGACACTCAAGGACGGCCTCAGCGCTTTTCGGCTGGATGCTAGGTGCGCAAGGGCGGCGCGCTTGAAAATGAAAAGTAAAGGATTCTACCATTCCGACCATTCTGCCCTTCCAACAGATGTGCGGAAATGCCTCTCCGCATCGGATATGTTCAGCTCTTAGAGTACTTTTCTGCTGCTAAATCTTTGTCGCATAGATCGTTAAAGCCCATACTTAGAGCGAAAGAAGGTCAAAAGATCAGCTTGTCTGTTGAAATGTTCATTACACCCCTGGAATATCGACAGGAGCCTTGATTTTGTAGCTAGTGCTCTGCCACAAGAGGTGCTACCTTTGGCTATCAGCTCACGTCAGGATTTAAAATATATCAGAATACAGTTCTCAGAATAGTCTTAAATGAGATGATACTCTTCACAATTCTTTGCGGCAGCACTTTGCTTCGACTCTGACGTTTCCACTGCTGTCGAAGGGTTAGCTTGCAGTTGCAAAGATAGTTCATTACAGGAATATCGCATTACGACTATGATTTTTTAATGAATGCGCTTGTTTTCTCACACAGGTGTCGTCTCACCTGACAAGCCTTTACCAGGTGAATGTTTTGATCTTGTATAGCGCGTTGTGGTTTTAAATTGCTTGTCGATGCCATGGCTTGCTTCAGTAGGCAATAACGAGTCATTGTGCAGTTTCTTACCACACTATAGTAAAATAATAATTTTTATTGTTTAGAAATAGACCTTCTCTGAGGCTGGTATAGAAGGAGAGTGGCGTGTTTAGCTAGTGTAGACGATTTTTTAGTTCAGCTGAGTTTCAGTATCGAACAAGCCTAGAGGCAGATGACGCTACAGACCACATGTTCATAACCGCTAGGCGTAGTTCAAAACTCTATTAACTGCTGCGTACGCAGAGGCTATCAAGGAGAAATGACCATGATAGCGTGAAGACCATTGTTATAAGGAACCCTTTATTTGTTTGGTTCGGTTTCTATGGCATAACGTCACAAAGCGACTCAGCCTTTGAGGGACTCCGCAGTGGAATTCTCAAGAGAATTTCGAACACGGGCCGCTTGTCTTTCGCCTCCATCGAAATGCGGCCGAGACCGAACCCCCGTATTGCGGGTTAGCAGCCGAACACCTTAACCACTGATCCACCGTAGCGAGTAGCGCTTTATGTTTTTAGCGGACATAAAGTTGCCATAACACCTTCGGGCAAAATAATGCCAGAGACGTGTGAAACCGAAACAGTCGCTTTAAGAAATGCACACTGGGAATAGTGCGCTCAGTGCACAAAATAGCGATGTGAACCTGAACCTGATCATGACGAAACAGAATTAAGAACGAAAAAGGATGGTGGCAAAATACCTATCGATTCCTTATGCTGTCTAGTTACAAGCATAGGGGTTCTTGTTCAAAGTATGAATGAATGAATGAATGAATGAAAAACTTTATTGGCTCCTTTAGGAAGTAGTAGCGGTAGAGGACGAAGTCTTCGTCTTGAAGCTTGGGTCCTCCTTGGCCGTGGGTGGGCCCCTAGTCCTGGGCTCCACTGAGTCGGGCCACCTCGCTTGCGTGTGCTATGAGGGCACTTTGGACCCCTAGCTCGCAGCTGGTGGTTTGTGGAATGCTTGATTTCTTCCGCACTCCCATGTGACATGATATAGTGCTGGTTTTGCT
>JARKHS020031937.1:0-22760 GCA_030143305.2 Amblyomma americanum | reverse complement strand
TGAGTTTCTCCTACACGGAGTTTCTCCAACACGGAGTTTCTCCAACAAGGAGTTCCTCCAACAAGGAGTTTCTCCAACACGGAGTTTCTCGAACACGGTGTATCTCCAACACGGAATTTCTCCAACACGGAGTTTCTCCAACAAGGAGTTTCTCCAACAAAGCGATACTTCAACAAGGAGTTTCTCCAACACGGAGTTTCTCCAACATGTAGTTCCCCAACACGAAGTTTCTCCAACACGGAGTTTCTCGAACACGGAGTTACTCCAACACGGAGTTTCTTCAACGCGGAGTTTCTCAAACACGGAGTTTCTCCGACAGGGAATTTCTCCGACACGGAGTTTCTCCGACACAGAGTTTCTCCGACACGGAGTTTCTCCAACACGGAGTTTCTCCAACAGAGTTTCTGCAACAAGGAGTTTCTCCAACACAGAGTTTCTCCAATAAGGCGTTTCTGCAACGCGGAGCTTCTCCAGCACGGAGTTTCTCCAACACGGAGTTTCTCCAGCATGGAGTTTCTCCAACACGGAGTTTCTCCAACACGAAGTTTCTCCAACACGGAGTTTCAACAACACTGAGTTTCTTCAATTCGGAGTTTCCCCAACACAGAGTTTCTCCAACACGAATTTTCTCAAACATGGAGTTTCTCCAACACGAATTTTCTCCAACAAGGAGTTTCTCCAACAGGGAGTTTCTCCAACACGAAGTTTTTCCGACACGGAGTTTCTCCAACACGAAGTTTCTCCGACACAGAGTTTCTCCGACACGGACTTTCTCCAACACGGAGTTTATCCAAAACAGATTTCTCCAACACGGAGTTTCTGCAACACGGAGTTTCTCCAACACGGAGTTTTTACAACACGGAGTTTCTCCAACACGAAGTTTCTCCAACACAGAGTTTCTACAACACCGTGTTTCTACAACACAGAGTTTCTAGGACACGGAGTTTCTCCAACATGGAGTTTCTCCAACACAGAGTTTCTCCTACACGGAGCTTCTCCAACACGGAGTTTCTCCAACAAGGAGTTCCTCCAACAAGGAGTTTCTCCAACACGGAGTTTCTCGAACACGGTGTATCTCCAACACGGAATTTCTCCAACACGGATTTTCTCCAACAAGGAGTTTCTCCAACAAAGCGATACTTCAACAAGGAGTTTCTCCAACACGGAGTTTCTCCAACATGTAGTTCCCCAACACGAAGTTTCTCCAACACGGAGTTTCTCCAACACGGAGTTTCTCCGACACGGAGTTTCTCCGACACGGAGTTTCTCCAACAAGGAGTTTCTCCAACACGGAGTTTCCCCAACACGAAGTCTCTCCAACACGGAGTTTCCCCAACACGGAGTTTTTCCAACAAGGAGTTTCTCCAAAACGTAGTTTCTCCAACACGGAGTTTCTCCAACACGGAAATTCTCCAACACGAAGTTCTCCAACACGGAATTTCTCCAACACGGATTTTCCCCAACACGGAGTTTCTCCAACAAGGAGTTTCTCCAACAAAGAGTTTCTCCGACAAGGAGTTTCTCCAACACAACGTTTCTCGAACACCGAGTCTCTCCGACACGGTGTTTCCGAAACACGGAGTTTCTCCAACACGGAGTTTCCCCAACACGGAGTTTCCCCAACACAGTTTCTCCAACACGAATTTTCTCCAACACGGAGTTTCTCCAACACGGAGTATCTCCAACAAGGAGTTTCACCAGCAAGAAGTTTCTCCAACACGGAGTTTCTCCGACACGGAGTTTCTCCAACACGAGTTTCTACAACACGGATTTTCTACAACACGGAGCTTCTCCAACACCGATTTTCTCCAACACTGAGTTTCTTCAACACGGAGTTTCTCCAACACGGAGTTTCTCCCACACGAAGTTTCTCCAACACGGAGTTTCTAAAACACGGAGTTTCTATCTACAACACGGAGTTTCTACAACACAGTGTTTCTCCAACACGGAGTTTCTCCAACACGGAGTTTCTCCAACACGGAGATTCTCACACACGGAGTTTCTCCAACAAGGAGTTCCTCCAACACGGAGTTTCTCCAACACGGAGTTTCTACAACACGGATTTTCTACAACACGCAGTTTCTCAAACACGCAGTTTCTCCAACACGGAGTTTCCCCAACACGAAGTTTCCGAAATACGAAGTTTCTCCAACACATAGGTTCCCCAACACGGAGTTTCTCTAACACGGAGTTTCTCCAACAGAGAATTTCTCGAACACGGAGTTACTCCAACACGGAGTTTCTTCAACGCGGTGTTTCTCCAACACGGAGTTTCTCCGACAGGGAATTTCTCCGACACGGAGTTTCTCCGACACAGAGTTTCTCCGACACGGAGTTTCTCCAACACGGAGTTTCTACAACACGTGTTTCACCAACACGGAGTTTCTCCAACACAGAGTTTCTCCAATAAGGCGTTTCTGCAACGCGGAGCTTCTCCAGCACGGAGTTTCTCAAACACGGAGTTTCTCCAACACGGAGTTTCTCCAACACAGAGTTTCTCCAGCATGGAGTTTCTCCAACACGGAGCTTCTCCAACACGAAGTTTCTCCAACACGGAGTTTCTACAACACTGAGTTTCTTCAATTCGGAGTTTCCCCAACACAGAGTTTCTCCAACACGAATTTTCTCCAACATGGAGTTTCTCCAAAACGAATTTTCTCCAACAAGGAGTTTCTCCAACAAAGAGTTTCACCAACACGAAGTTTCTCCAACAGGGAGTTTCTCCAACACGAAGTTTCTCCGACACGGAGTTTCTCCAACACGAAGTTTCTCCGACACGGAGTTTCTCCGACATGGACTTTCTCCAACACGGAGTTTATCCAACACGGAGTTTATCCAAAACGGATTTCTCCAACACAGAGTTTCTGCAACACGGAGTTACTCCAACACGGAGTTACTACAACACGGAGTTTCTCCAACACGAAGTTTCTCCAACACAGAGTTTCTACAACACCGTGTTTCTACAACACGGAGTTTCTAGGACACGGAGTTTCCCAACACGAAATTTCTCCAACACGGAGTTTCCCCAACACGGAGTTTCTCCAACACGGAGTTTCTCAAAACACGGAGTTTCTCAGAAACGGAGTTTACACAACAACGAGTTTCTCCAACACGGAGTTTCTCCAACACGGAGTTTCCCCAACACGAAGTTTCCCAACACGAAATTTCTCCAACACGTAGTTTCCCCAACACGGAGTTTCTCCAACACGGAGTTTCTCCAACACGGAGTTTCTCCAACACGGAATTTCTCCAACACGGAGATTCTCCGTCAAGGAGCTTCTCCAACAAAGAGTTTCTGCAACAAGGAGTTTCTCCAACACGATGTTTCTCCAACACGGAGTTTCCCCAACACGGAGTTTCCCCAATACGAAGTTTCTCCAACACGAGTTTCCCCAACACGGAGTTCCTCAACACGGAGTTTCTCCAACACGGAATTTCTGCAAAACGGAGTTTCTCCTACACGGAGTTGCTCCAACATAGAGTTTCTACAACACGGAGTTTCTTAAACACGGAGTATCCCCAACACGGAGTTTCTCCAACACGAATTTTCTCCAACACAGAGTTTCTCCTACACGGGGTTTCTCCAACAAGGAGTTTTTCCAACAAGGAGTTTCACCAACACGTAGTTTCAACAAAACGGAGTTTCTCAAACACGGAGTTTCTCCAACACGAGCTTCTCCGACACGGAGTTTCTCCAACACGGAGTGTCTCCGACACGGAGTTTCTCCGACCCGGAGTTTCTACGACACGGAATTTCTCCAACACGGAGTTTCTCGAACACGGAGTTACTCCAACACGGAGTTTCTTCAACGCGGAGTTTCTCAAACCCGGAGTTTCTTCGACAGAGAATTTCTCCGACACGGAGTTTCTCCGACACAGAGTTTCTCCGACACGGAGTTTCTCCAACACGGAGTTTCTACAACACGTGTTTCACCAACACGGAGTTTCTCCAACACAGAGTTTCTCCAATAAGGCGTTTCTGCAACGCGGAGCTTCTCCAGCACGGAGTTTCTCCAACACGGAGTTTCTCCAGCATGGAGTTTCTCCAACACGGAGTTTCTCCAACACGAAGTTTCTCCAACACGGAGTTTCAACAACACTGAGTTTCTTCAATTCAGAGTTTCCCCAACACAGAGTTTCTCCAACACGAATTTTCTCCAACATGGAGTTTCTCCAACACGAATTTTCTCCAACAAGGAGTTTCTCCAACAAGGAGTTTCACCAACACGAAGTTTCTTCAACAGGGAGTTTCTCCAACACGAAGTTTCTCCGACACGGAGTTTCTCCAACACGAAGTTTCTCCGACACGGAGTTTCTCCGACACGGACTTTCTCCAACACGGAGTTTATCCAACACGGAGTTTATCCAAAACGGATTTCTCCAACACGGAGTTTCTGCAACACGGAGTTTCTCCAACACGGAGTTTCTACAACACGGAGTTTCTCCAACACGAAGTTTCTCCAACACAGAGTTTCTACAACACCGTGTTTCTACAACACAGAGTTTCTAGGACACGGAGTTTCTCCAACACGGAGTTTCTCCAACACAGAGTTTCTCCTACACGGAGTTTCTCCAACACGGAGTTTCTCCAACAAGGAGTTCCTCCAACAAGGAGTTTCTCCAACACGGAGTTTCTCGAACACGGTGTATCTCCAACACGGAATTTCTCCAACACGGAGTTTCTCCAACAAGGAGTTTCTCCAACAAAGCGATACTTCAACAAGGAGTTTCTCCAACACGGAGTTTCTCCAACATGTAGTTCCCCAACACGAAGTTTCTCCAACACGGAGTTTCTCGAACACGGAGTTACTCCAACACGGAGTTTCTTCAACGCGGAGTTTCTCAAACACGGAGTTTCTCCGACAGGGAATTTCTCCGACACGGAGTTTCTCCGACACAGAGTTTCTCCGACACGGAGTTTCTCCAACACGGAGTTTCTCCAACAGAGTTTCTGCAACAAGGAGTTTCTCCAACACAGAGTTTCTCCAATAAGGCGTTTCTGCAACGCGGAGCTTCTCCAGCACGGAGTTTCTCCAACACGGAGTTTCTCCAGCATGGAGTTTCTCCAACACGGAGTTTCTCCAACACGAAGTTTCTCCAACACGGAGTTTCAACAACACTGAGTTTCTTCAATTCGGAGTTTCCCCAACACAGAGTTTCTCCAACACGAATTTTCTCAAACATGGAGTTTCTCCAACACGAATTTTCTCCAACAAGGAGTTTCTCCAACAAGGAGTTTCACCAACACGAAGTTTCTCCAACAGGGAGTTTCTCCAACACGAAGTTTTTCCGACACGGAGTTTCTCCAACACGAAGTTTCTCCGACACAGAGTTTCTCCGACACGGACTTTCTCCAACACGGAGTTTATCCAAAACAGATTTCTCCAACACGGAGTTTCTGCAACACGGAGTTTCTCCAACACGGAGTTTTTACAACACGGAGTTTCTCCAACACGAAGTTTCTCCAACACAGAGTTTCTACAACACCGTGTTTCTACAACACAGAGTTTCTAGGACACGGAGTTTCTCCAACACGGAGTTTCTCCAACACAGAGTTTCTCCTACACGGAGTTTCTCCAACACGGAGTTTCTCCAACAAGGAGTTCCTCCAACAAGGAGTTTCTCCAACACGGAGTTTCTCGAACACGGTGTATCTCCAACACGGAATTTCTCCAACACGGATTTTCTCCAACAAGGAGTTTCTCCAACACGGAGTTTCTCCAACATGTAGTTCCCCAACACGAAGTTTCTCCAACACGGAGTTTCTCCAACACGGAGTTTCTCCGACACGGTGTTTCTCCGACACGGAGTTTCTCCAACAAGGAGTTTCTCCAACACGGAGTTTCCTCAACACGAAGTCTCTCCAACACGGAGTTTCCCCAACACGGAGTTTTTCCAACAAGGAGTTTCTCCAAAACGAAGTTTCTCCAACACGGAGTTTCTCCAACACGGAAATTCTCCAACACGAAGTTCTCCAACACGGAATTTTTCCAACACGGATTTTCCCCAACACGGAGTTTCTCCAACAAGGAGTTTCTCCAACAAAGAGTTTCTCCGACAAGGAGTTTCTCCAACACAACGTTTCTCGAACACGGTGTATCTCCAACACGGAATTTCTCCAACACGGAGTTTCTCCAACAAGGAGTTTCTCCAACAAAGCGATACTTCAACAAGGAGTTTCTCCAACACGGAGTTTCTCCAACATGTAGTTCCCCAACACGAAGTTTCTCCAACACGGAGTTTCTCGAACACGGAGTTACTCCAACACGGAGTTTCTTCAACGCGGAGTTTCTCAAACACGGAGTTTCTCCGACAGGGAATTTCTCCGACACGGAGTTTCTCCGACACAGAGTTTCTCCGACACGGAGTTTCTCCAACACGGAGTTTCTCCAACAGAGTTTCTGCAACAAGGAGTTTCTCCAACACAGAGTTTCTCCAATAAGGCGTTTCTGCAACGCGGAGCTTCTCCAGCACGGAGTTTCTCCAACACGGAGTTTCTCCAGCATGAATTTTCTCCAACACGGAGTTTCTCCAACACGAAGTTTCTCCAACACAGAGTTTCAACAACACTGAGTTTCTTCAATTCGGAGTTTCCCCAACACAGAGTTTCTCCAACACGAATTTTCTCAAACATGGAGTTTCTCCAACACGAATTTTCTCCAACAAGGAGTTTCTCCAACAAGGAGTTTCACCAACACGAAGTTTCTCCAACAGGGAGTTTCTCCAACACGAAGTTTTTCCGACACGGAGTTTCTCCAACACGAAGTTTCTCCGACACAGAGTTTCTCCGACACGGACTTTCTCCAACACGGAGTTTATCCAAAACAGATTTCTCCAACACGGAGTTTCTGCAACACGGAGTTTCTCCAACACGGAGGTTTTACAACACGGAGTTTCTCCAACACGAAGTTTCTCCAACACAGAGTTTCTACAACACCGTGTTTCTACAACACAGAGTTTCTAGGACACGGAGTTTCTCCAACACGGAGTTTCTCCAACACAGAGTTTCTCCTACACGGAGTTTCTCCAACACGGAGTTTCTCCAACAAGGAGTTCCTCCAACAAGGAGTTTCTCCAACACGGAGTTTCTCGAACACGGTGTATCTCCAACACGGAATTTCTCCAACACGGATTTTCTCCAACAAGTGGTTTCTCCAACACGGAGTTTCTCCAACATGTAGTTCCCCAACAAGGAGTTTCTCCAACACGGAGTTTCCCCAACACGAAGTCTCTCCAACACGGAGTTTCCCCAACACGGAGTTTTTCCAACAAG
Organism: Amblyomma americanum; assembly: GCA_030143305.2. Lineage (NCBI taxonomy): Eukaryota > Metazoa > Arthropoda > Arachnida > Ixodida > Ixodidae > Amblyomma > Amblyomma americanum. The sequence continues at coordinate 15,487 of JARKHS020031937.1, read as the reverse complement.
GAGTTTCTCCAAAACGAAGTTTCTCCAACACGGAGTTTCTCCAACACGGAAATTCTCCAACACGAAGTTCTCCAACACGGAATTTCTCCAACACGGATTTTCCCCAACACGGAGTTTCTCCAACAAGGAGTTTCTCCAACAAAGAGTTTCTCCGACAAGGAGTTTCTCCAACACAACGTTTCTCGAACACCGAGTCTCTCCGACACGGTGTTTCCGAAACACGGAGTTTCTCCAACACGAATTTTCTACAACACAGAGTTTCTCCTACACGGGGTTTCTCCAACAAGGAGTTTTTCCAACAAGGAGTTTCACCAACACGTAGTTTCAACAAAACGGAGTTTCTCAAACACGGAGTTTCTCCAACACGAGCTTCTCCGACACGGAGTTTCTCCAACACGGAGTGTCTCCGACACGGATTTTATCCGACCCGGAGTTTCTACGACACGGAATTTCTCCAACACGGAGTTTCTCGAACACGGAGTTACTCCAACACGGAGTTTCTTCAACGCGGAGTTTCTCAAACCCGGAGTTTCTTCGACAGAGAATTTCTCCGACACGGAGTTTCTCCGACACAGAGTTTCTCCGACACGGAGTTTCTCCAACACGGAGTTTCTACAACACGTGTTTCACCAACACGGAGTTTCTCCAACACAGAGTTTCTCCAATAAGGCGTTTCTGCAACGCGGAGCTTCTCCAGCACGGAGTTTCTCCAACACGGAGTTTCTCCAGCATGGAGTTTCTCCAACACGGAGTTTCTCCAACACGAAGTTTCTCCAACACGGAGTTTCAACAACACTGAGTTTCTTCAATTCGGAGTTTCCCCAGCACAGAGTTTCTCCAACACGAATTTTCTCCAACATGGAGTTTCTCCAACACGAATTTTCTCCAACAAGGAGTTTCTCCAACAAGGAGTTTCACCAACACGAAGTTTCTTCAACAGGGAGTTTCTCCAACACGAAGTTTCTCCGACACGGAGTTTCTCCAACACGAAGTTTCTCCGACACGGAGTTTCTCCGACACGGACTTTCTCCAACACGGAGTTTATCCAACACGGAGTTTCTCCAACACGGAGTTTCTCGAACACGGTGTATCTCCAACACGGAATTTCTCCAACACGGAGTTTCTCCAACAAGGAGTTTCTCCAACAAAGCGACACTTCAACAAGGAGTTTCTCCAACACGGAGTTTCTCCAACATGTAGTTCCCCAACACGAAGTTTCTCCAACACGGAGTTTCTCGAACACGGAGTAACTCCAACACGGAGTTTCTTCAACGCGGAGTTTCTCAAACACGGAGTTTCTCCGACAGGGAATTTCTCCGACACGGAGTTTCTCCGACACAGAGTTTCTCCGACACGGAGTTTCTCCAACACGGAGTTTCTCCAACAGAGTTTCTGCAACAAGGAGTTTCTCCAACACAGAGTTTCTCCAATAAGGCGTTTCTGCAACGCGGAGCTTCTCCAGCACGGAGTTTCTCCAACACGGAGTTTCTCCAGCATGGAGTTTCTCCAACACGGAGTTTCTCCAACACGAAGTTTCTCCAACACGGAGTTTCAACAACACTGAGTTTCTTCAATTCGGAGTTTCCCCAACACAGAGTTTCTCCAACACGAATTTTCTCAAACATGGAGTTTCTCCAACACGAATTTTCTCCAACAAGGAGTTTCTCCAACAAGGAGTTTCACCAACACGAAGTTTCTCCAACAGGGAGTTTCTCCAACACGAAGTTTTTCCGACACGGAGTTTCTCCAACACGAAGTTTCTCCGACACAGAGTTTCTCCGACACGGACTTTCTCCAACACGGAGTTTATCCAAAACAGATTTCTCCAACACGGAGTTTCTGCAACACGGAGTTTCTCCAACACGGAGTTTTTACAACACGGAGTTTCTCCAACACGAAGTTTCTCCAACACAGAGTTTCTACAACACCGTGTTTCTACAACACAGAGTTTCTAGGACACAGAGTTTCTCCAACACGGAGTTTCTCCAACACAGAGTTTCTCCTACACGGAGTTTCTCCAACACGCAGTTTCTCCAACACGGAGTTTCCCCAACACGGAGTTTCTCCAGAACAGAGTTTCTCCAGCACGGAGTTTCTCCAACACGGAGTTTCCCCAACACGAAGTTTCCCCAACACGAAATTTCTCCAACACGGAGTTTCCCCAACACGGAGTTTCTCAAAACACGGAGGTTCTCAGAAACGGAGTTTACACAACAGTTTCTCCAACACGGAGTTTCTCCAACACGAAATTCCTCCAAAAGGTAGTTTCTCCAACACGGAGTTTCTCCAACAAGGACTTTCCCCAACAAGGCGTTTCTCCAACACGGAGTTTCACCAACACGGAGTTTCCCCAACACGGAGTTTCTCCAGCACGGAGTTTCTCCAACACGGAGTTTCCCCAACACGGAGGTCCTCCAACACGGAGTTTCCCCAACACGAAGTTTCCCCAACACATAATTTCTCCAACACGTAGTTTCCCCAACACGGAGTTTCTCCAACACGGAGTTTCTCCAACACGAAGTTTCTCCAACACGGAGTTTCCCCAATACGAAGTTTCTCCAACACGAGTTTCCCCAACACGGAGTTCCCCAACACGGAGTTTCTCCAACACGGAGTTTCTGCAAAACGGAGTTTCTCCTACACGGAGTTGCTCCAACATATAGTTTCTACAACACAGAGTTTCTTAAACACGGAGTATCCCCAACACGGAGTTTCTCCAACACGAATTTTCTCCAACACAGAGTTTCTCCTACACGGGGTTTCTCCAACAAGGAGTTTTTCCAACAAGGAGTTTCACCAACACGTAGTTTCAACAAAACGGAGTTTCTCAAACACGGAATTTCTCCAACACGAGCTTCTCCGACACGGAGTTTCTCCAACACGGAGTTTCTACGACACGGAATTTCTCCAACACGGAGTTTCTCGAACACGGAGTTACTCCAACACGGAGTTTCTTCAACGCGGAGTTTCTCTAACAAAGATTTTCTGCAACAAGGAGTTTCTCCAACACGAAGTTTCTCCGACGCCGAGTTTCTCCAATACGGAGTTTCCCCAACACGCAGTTTCCCCAACACGAAGTTTCTCCAACACGGAGTTTCCCCAACACGAAGTTTCTCCAACACGAAATTTCTCCAAAACGGAGTTTCTCCAACATGGAATTTCTCCAACTCGGAGTTTCTCCAAGACAGAGTTTCTCCAATACGGAGATTCTCCAACACGGAGTTTCTCCAAAACGATGATTCTACAACACGGAGTTTCTCCAACACGAAGTTTCTCCAGCACAGAGTTTCTACAACACGGAGTTTCTCCAACAATGTGTTTCTCCAACAAGGAGTTTCTCTAACACGGAGTTTCTCCAACTCGGAGTTTCTCCGACCCGGAGTTTCTACGACACGGAATATCTCCAACACGGAGTTACTCCAACACGGAGTTTCTCCACCACGGAGTTTCTCCAACACGGAGTTCTCCGACATGGAGTTTCCCCGACACGGAGTTTCTCCGACACGGAGTTTCCTCAACACGGTGTTTCTACAACACGGAGTTTCTCCAACAAAGAGTGTCTGCAATAAGGAGTTTCTCCAACAAAGAGTTTCTCCAAAACGGAGTTTCTCCAACACCGAGTGTCTCCAACATGGAAAATCTCCAACACGAAGTTTCTCCAACACTGAGTTTCTTCAACACGGAGTCTCTCCAACACAGAGTTTCTCCCACACGAAGTTTCTTCAACACGGAGTTTCTAAAACACGAAGTTTCTATCTACAAACGGAGTTTCTACAACACAGTGTTTCTCCAACACGGAGTTTCTCCAACACGGAGTTTCTCCAACACGGAGATTCTCCAGCACGGAGTTTCTCCAACAAGGAGTTCCTCCAACAAGGAGTTTCTCCAACACAGGGTTTCTCCAACACGGAATTTCTCCGACACGGAGTTTCTCCGACACAGAGTTTCTCCAACACGGAGTTTCTCCAACACGGAGTTTCTACAACACGTGTTTCACCAGCACGGAGTTTCTCCAACACAGAGTTTCTCCAATAAGGCGTTTCTGCAACGCGGAGTTTCTCCAGCACGGACTTTCTCAAACACGGAGTTTCTCCAACACGGAGTTTCTCCAACACGGAGTTTCTCCAGCATGGAATTTCTAAAACACGAAGTTTCTCCAACACAAAGTTTCTCCAACACAGAGCTTCTCCGACACGGAGTTTCTCCAACACGGAGTTTATCCAACACGGAGTTTATCCAAAACAGATTTCTCCAACACGGAGTTTCTGCAACACGGAGTTTCTCCAACACGGAGTTCCTCCAACAAGGCGTTTCTCCAGCAAGGAGTTTCTCTAGCACGGAGTTTCCCCAACTGTTGTTTCTCTAACACGGAGTTTCTCCAACACGGAGTTTCTCCAACACGGAGTTTCTCCAACACGGAATTTCTCCAACACGGAGTTTCTCCAATAAGGACTTTCTCCAACAACGCGTTTCTCCAACACGCAGTTTCTCCAACACGGAGTTTCCCCAACACGGAGTTTCTCCAGAACGGAGTTTCTCCAGCACGGAGTTTCTCCAACACGGAGTTTCCCCAACACGAAGTTTCCCCAACACGAAATTTCTCCAACACGGAGTTTCCCCAACACGGAGTTTCTCCAACACGAAATTCCTCCAAAAGGTAGTTTCTCCAACACGGAGTTTCTCCAACAAGGACTTTCTCCAACAAGGCGTTTCTCCAACACGGAGTTTCACCAACACGGAGTTTCCCCAACACGGAGTTTCTCCAGCACGGAGTTTCTCCAACATGGAGTTTCCCCAACACGGAGTTCCTCCAACACGGAGTTTCCCCAACACGAAGTTTCCCCAACACGAAATTTCTCCAACACGTAGTTTCCCCAACACGGAGTTTCCCCAACACGGAGTTTCCCCAATACGAAGTTTCTCCAACACGGAGTTTCTCCAACAAGGACTTTCTCCAACAAGGCGTTTCTCCAACACGGAGTTTCTGCAAAACGGAGTTTCTCCTACACGGAGTTGCTCCAACATAGAGTTTCTACAACACGGAGTTTCTTAAACACGGAGTATCCCCAACACGGAGTTTCTCCAACACGAATTTTCTCCAACAAAGAGTTTCTCCTACACGGGGTTTCTCCAACAAGGAGTTTTTCCAACAAGGAGTTTCACCAACACGTAGTTTCAACAAAACGGAGTTTCTCAAACACGGAGTTTCTCCAACACGAGCTTCTCCGACACGGAGTTTCTCCGACCCGGAGTTTCTACGACACGGAATTTCTCCAACACGGAGTTTCTCGAACACGGAGTTACTCCAACACGGAGTTTCTTCAACGCGGAGTTTCTCAAACACGGAGTTTCTCCGACAGGGAATTTCTCCGACACGGAGTTTCTCCGACACAGAGTTTCTCCGACACGGAGTTTCTCCAACACGGAGTTTCTCCAACAGAGTTTCTGCAACAAGGAGTTTCTCCAACACAGAGTTTCTCCAATAAGGCGTTTCTGCAACGCAGAGCTTCTCCAGCACGGAGTTTCTCCAACACGGATTTTCTCCAGCATGGAGTTTCTCCAACACGGAGTTTCTCCAACACGAAGTTTCTCCAACACGGAGTTTCAACAACACTGAGTTTCTTCAATTCGGAGTTTCCCCAACACAGAGTTTCTCCAACACGAATTTTCTCAAACATGGAGTTTCTCCAACACGAATTTTCTCCAACAAGGAGTTTCTCCAACAAGGAGTTTCACCAACACGAAGTTTCTCCAACACGAAGTTTTTCCGACACGGAGTTTCTCCAACACGAAGTTTCTCCGACACAGAGTTTCTCCGACACGGACTTTCTCCAACACGGAGTTTCTCCAACAAGGAGTTCCTCCAACAAGGAGTTTCTCCAACACGGAGTTTCTCGAACACGGTGTATCTCCAACACGGAATTTCTCCAACACGGATTTTCTCCAACAAGGAGTTTCTCCAACAAAGCGATACTTCAACAAGGAGTTTCTCCAACACGGAGTTTCTCCAACATGTAGTTCCCCAACACGAAGTTTCTCCAACACGGAGTTTCTCCAACACGGAGTTCCTCCGACACGGAGTTTCTCCAACACGGAGTTTCCCCAACACGGAGTTTCCCCAACACACAGTTTCTCCAACACGAATTTTCTCCAACACGGAGTTTCTCCAACACGGAGTATCTCCAACAAGGAGTTTCACCAACAAGAAGTTTCTCCAACACGGAGTTTCTCCGACACGGAGTTTCTCCAACACGAGTTTCTACAACACGGATTTTCTACAACACGGAGCTTCTTAAACACCGAGTTTCTTCAACACTGAGTTTCTTCAACACGGAGTTTCTCCAACACGGAGTTTCTCCCACACGAAGTTTCTCCAACACGGAGTTTCTAAAACACGGAGTTTCTATCTACAACACGGAGTTTCTACAACACAGTGTTTCTCCAACACGGAGTTTCTCCATCACGGAGTTTCTCCAACACGGAGATTCTCACACACGGAGTTTCTCCAACAAGGAGTTCCTCCAACACGGAGTTTCTCCAACACGGAGTTTCTACAACACGGATTTTCTACAACACGGAGTTTCTCAAACACGCAGTTTCTCCAACACGGAGTTTCCCCAACACGAAGTTTCCGAAATACGAAGTTTCTCCAACACATAGGTTCCCCAACACGGAGTTTCTCTAACACGGAGTTTCTCCAATAGAGAATTTCTCGAACACAGAGTTACTCCAACACGGAGTTTCTTCAACGCGGTGTTTCTCCAACACGGAGTTTCTCCGACAGGGAATTTCTCCGACACGGAGTTTCTCCGACACAGAGTTTCTCCGACACGGAGTTTCTCCAACACGGAGTTTCTACAACACGTGTTTCACCAACACGGAGTTTCTCCAACACAGAGTTTCTCCAATAAGGCGTTTCTGCAACGCGGAGCTTCTCCAGCACGGAGTTTCTCAAACACGGAGTTTCTCCAACACGGAGTTTCTCCAACACAGAGTTTCTCCAGCATGGAGTTTCTCCAACACGGAGCTTCTCCAACACGAAGTTTCTCCAACACGGAGTTTCTACAACACTGAGTTTCTTCAATTCGGAGTTTCCCCAACACAGAGTTTCTCCAACACGAATTTTCTCCAACATGGAGTTTCTCCTAAACGAATTTTCTCCAACAAGGAGTTTCTCCAACAAGGAGTTTCACCAACACGAAGTTTCTCCAACAGGGAGTTTCTCCAACACGAAGTTTCTCCGACACGGAGTTTCTCCAACACGAAGTTTCTCCGACACGGAGTTTCTCCGACATGGACTTTCTCCAACACGGAGTTTATCCAACACGGAGTTTATCCAAAACGGATTTCTCCAACACAGAGTTTCTGCAACACGGAGTTAATCCAACACGGAGTTACTACAACACGGAATTTCTCCAACACGAAGTTTCTCCAACACAGAGTTTCTACAACACCCTGTTTCTACAACACGGAGTTTCTAGGACACGGAGTTTCCCCAACACGAAATTTCTCCAACACGGAGTTTCCCCAACACGGAGTTTCTCCAACACGGAGTTTCTCAAAACACGGAGTTTCTCAGAAACGGAGTTTACACAACAACGAGTTTCTCCAACACGGAGTTTCTCCAACACGGAGTTTCCCCAACACGAAGTTTCCCAACACGAAATTTCTCCAACACGTAGTTTCCCCAACACGGAGTTTCTCCAACACGGAGTTTCTCCAACACGGAATTTCTCCAACACGGAGATTCTCCGTCAAGGAGCTTCTCCAACAAAGAGTTTCTGCAACAAGGAGTTTCTCCAACACGAAGTTTCTCCAACACGGAGTTTCCCCAACACGGAGTTTCCCCAATACGAAGTTTCTCCAACACGAGTTTCCCCAACACGGAGTTCCTCAACACGGAGTTTCTCCAACACGGAATTTCTGCAAAACGGAGTTTCTCCTACACGGAGTTGCTCCAACATAGAGTTTCTACAACACGGAGTTTCTTAAACACGGAGTATCCACAACACGGAGTTTCTCCAACACGAATTTTCTCCAACACAGAGTTTCTCCTACACGGGGTTTCTCCAACAAGGAGTTTTTCCAACAAGGAGTTTCACCAACACGTAGTTTCAACAAAACGGAGTTTCTCAAACACGGAGTTTCTCCAACACGAGCTTCTCCGACACGGAGTTTCTCCAACACGGAGTGTCTCCGACACGGAGTTTCTCCGACCCGGAGTTTCTACGACACGGAATTTCTCCAACACGGAGTTTCTCGAACACGGAGTTACTCCAACACGGAGTTTCTTCAACGCGGAGTTTCTCAAACCCGGAGTTTCTTCGACAGAGAATTTCTCCGACACGGAGTTTCTCCGACACAGAGTTTCTCCGACACGGAGTTTCTCCAACACAGAGTTTCTCCAATAAGGCGTTTCTGCAACGCGGAGCTTCTCCAGCACGGAGTTTCTCCAGCATGGAGTTTCTCCAACACGGAGTTTCTCCAACACGAAGTTTCCCCAACACGGAGTTTCAACAACACTGAGTTTCTTCAATTCGGAGTTTCCCCAACACAGAGTTTCTCCAACACGAATTTTCTCCAACATGGAGTTTCTCCAACACGAATTTTCTCCAACAAGGAGTTTCTCCAACAAGGAGTTTCACCAACACGAAGTTTCTTCAACAGGGAGTTTCTCCAACACGAAGTTTCTCCGACACGGAGTTTCTCCAACACGAAGTTTCTCCGACACGGAGTTTCTCCGACACGGACTTTCTCCAACACGGAGTTTATCCAACACGGAGTTTATCCAAAACGGATTTCTCCAACACGGAGTTTCTGCAACACGGAGTTTCTCCAACACGGAGTTTCTACAACACGGAGTTTCTCCAACACGAAGTTTCTCCAACACAGAGTTTCTACAACACCGTGTTTCTACAACACAGAGTTTCTAGGACACGGAGTTTCTCCAACACGGAGTTTCTCCAACACTGAGTTTCTCCTACACGGAGTTTCTCCAACACGGAGTTTCTCCAACAAGGAGTTCCTCCAACAAGGAGTTTCTCCAACACGGAGTTTCTCGAACACGGTGTATCTCCAACACGGAATTTCTCCAACACGGAGTTTCTCCAACAAGGAGTTTCTCCAACAAAGCGATACTTCAACAAGGAGTTTCTCCAACACGGAGTTTCTACAACACGGATTTTCTACAACACGGAGTTTCTCAAACACGCAGTTTCTCCAACACGGAGTTTCCCCAACACGAAGTTTCCGAAATACGAAGTTTCTCCAACACATAGGTTCCCCAACACGGAGTTTCTCTAACACGGAGTTTCTCCAACAGAGAATTTCTCGAACACAGAGTTACTCCAACACGGAGTTTCTTCAACGCGGTGTTTCTCCAACACGGAGTTTCTCCGACAGGGAATTTCTCCGACACGGAGTTTCTCCGACACAGAGTTTCTCCGACACGGAGTTTCTCCAACACGGAGTTTCTACAACACGTGTTTCACCAACACGGAGTTTCTCCAACACAGAGTTTCTCCAATAAGGCGTTTCTGCAACGCGGAGCTTCTCCAGCACGGAGTTTCTCAAACACGGAGTTTCTCCAACACGGAGTTTCTCCAACACAGAGTTTCTCCAGCATGGAGTTTCTCCAACACGGAGCTTCTCCAACACGAAGTTTCTCCAACACGGAGTTTCTACAACACTGAGTTTCTTCAATTCGGAGTTTCCCCAACACAGAGTTTCTCCAACACGAATTTTCTCCAACATGGAGTTTCTCCTAAACGAATTTTCTCCAACAAGGAGTTTCTCCAACAAGGAGTTTCACCAACACGAAGTTTCTCCAACAGGGAGTTTCTCCAACACGAAGTTTCTCCGACACGGAGTTTCTCCAACACGAAGTTTCTCCGACACGGAGTTTCTCCGACATGGACTTTCTCCAACACGGAGTTTATCCAACACGGAGTTTATCCAAAACGGATTTCTCCAACACAGAGTTTCTGCAACACGGAGTTAATCCAACACGGAGTTACTACAACACGGAATTTCTCCAACACGAAGTTTCTCCAACACAGAGTTTCTACAACACCGTGTTTCTACAACACGGAGTTTCTAGGACACGGAGTTTCCCCAACACGAAATTTCTCCAACACGGAGTTTCCCCAACACGGAGTTTCTCCAACACGGAGTTTCTCAAAACACGGAGTTTCTCAGAAACGGAGTTTACACAACAACGAGTTTCTCCAACACGGAGTTTCTCCAACACGGAGTTTCCCCAACACGAAGTTTCCCAACACGAAATTTCTCCAACACGTAGTTTCCCCAACACGGAGTTTCTCCAACACGGAGTTTCTCCAACACGGAATTTCTCCAACACGGAGATTCTCCGTCAAGGAGCTTCTCCAACAAAGAGTTTCTGCAACAAGGAGTTTCTCCAACACGAAGTTTCTCCAACACGGAGTTTCCCCAACACGGAGTTTCCCCAATACGAAGTTTCTCCAACACGAGTTTCCCCAACACGGAGTTCCTCAACACGGAGTTTCTCCAACACGGAATTTCTGCAAAACGGAGTTTCTCCTACACGGAGTTGCTCCAACATAGAGTTTCTACAACACGGAGTTTCTTAAACACGGAGTATCCACAACACGGAGTTTCTCCAACACGAATTTTCTCCAACACAGAGTTTCTCCTACACGGGGTTTCTCCAACAAGGAGTTTTTCCAGCAAGGAGTTTCACCAACACGTAGTTTCAACAAAACGGAGTTTCTCAAACACGGAGTTTCTCCAACACGAGCTTCTCCGACACGGAGTTTCTCCAACACGGAGTGTCTCCGACACGGAGTTTCTCCGACCCGGAGTTTCTACGACACGGAATTTCTCCAACACGGAGTTTCTCGAACACGGAGTTACTCCAACACGGAGTTTCTTCAACGCGGAGTTTCTCAAACCCGGAGTTTCTTCGACAGAGAATTTCTCCGACACGGAGTTTCTCCGACACAGAGTTTCTCCGACACGGAGTTTCTCCAACACGGAGTTTCTACAACACGTGTTTCACCAACACGGAGTTTCTCCAACACAGAGTTTCTCCAATAAGGCGTTTCTGCAACGCGGAGCTTCTCCAGCACGGAGTTTCTCCAGCATGGAGTTTCTCCAACACGGAGTTTCTCCAACACGAAGTTTCCCCAACACGGAGTTTCAACAACACTGAGTTTCTTCAATTCGGAGTTTCCCCAACACAGAGTTTCTCCAACACGAATTTTCTCCAACATGGAGTTTCTCCAACACGAATTTTCTCCAACAAGGAGTTTCTCCAACAAGGAGTTTCACCAACACGAAGTTTCTTCAACAGGGAGTTTCTCCAACACGAAGTTTCTCCGACACGGAGTTTCTCCAACACGAAGTTTCTCCGACACGGAGTTTCTCCGACACGGACTTTCTCCAACACGGAGTTTATCCAACACGGAGTTTATCCAAAACGGATTTCTCCAACACGGAGTTTCTGCAACACGGAGTTTCTCCAACACGGAGTTTCTACAACACGGAGTTTCTCCAACACGAAGTTTCTCCAACACAGAGTTTCTACAACACCGTGTTTCTACAACACAGAGTTTCTAGGACACGGAGTTTCTCCAACACGGAGTTTCTCCAACACTGAGTTTCTCCTACACGGAGTTTCTCCAACACGGAGTTTCTCCAACAAGGAGTTCCTCCAACAAGGAGTTTCTCCAACACGGAGTTTCTCGAACACGGTGTATCTCCAACACGGAATTTCTCCAACACGGAGTTTCTCCAACAAGGAGTTTCTCCAACAAAGCGATACTTCAACAAGGAGTTTCTCCAACACGGAGTTTCTCCAACATGTAGTTCCCCAACACGAAGTTTCTCCAACACGGAGTTTTTCGAACACGGAGTTACTCCAACACGGAGTTTCTTCAACGCGGAGTTTCTCAAACACGGAGTTTCTCCGACAGGGAATTTCTCCGACACGGAGTTTCTCCGACACAGAGTTTCTCCGACACGGAGTTTCTCCAACACGGAGTTTCTCCAACAGAGTTTCTGCAACAAGGAGTTTCTCCAACACAGAGTTTCTCCAATAAGGCGTTTCTGCAACGCGGAGCTTCTCCAGCACGGAGTTTCTCCAACACGGAGTTTCTCCAGCATGGAGTTTCTCCAACACGGAGTTTCTCCAACACGAAGTTTCTCCAACACGGAGTTTCAACAACACTGAGTTTCTTCAATTCGGAGTTTCCCCAACACAGAGTTTCTCCAACACGAATTTTCTCAAACATGGAGTTTCTCCAACACGAATTTTCTCCAACAAGGAGTTTCTCCAACAGGGAGTTTCTCCAACACGAAGTTTTTCCGACACGGAGTTTCTCCAACACGAAGTTTCTCCGACACAGAGTTTCTCCGACACGGACTTTCTCCAACACGGAGTTTATCCAAAACAGATTTCTCCAACACGGAGTTTCTGCAACACGGAGTTTCTCCAACACGGAGTTTTTACAACACGGAGTTTCTCCAACACGAAGTTTCTCCAACACAGAGTTTCTACAACACCGTGTTTCTACAACACAGAGTTTCTAGGACACGGAGTTTCTCCAACATGGAGTTTCTCCAACACAGAGTTTCTCCTACACGGAGCTTCTCCAACACGGAGTTTCTCCAACAAGGAGTTCCTCCAACAAGGAGTTTCTCCAACACGGAGTTTCTCGAACACGGTGTATCTCCAACACGGAATTTCTCCAACACGGATTTTCTCCAACAAGGAGTTTCTCCAACAAAGCGATACTTCAACAAGGAGTTTCTCCAACACGGAGTTTCTCCAACATGTAGTTCCCCAACACGAAGTTTCTCCAACACGGAGTTTCTCCAACACGGAGTTTCTCCGACACGGAGTTTCTCCGACACGGAGTTTCTCCAACAAGGAGTTTCTCCAACACGGAGTTTCCCCAACACGAAGTCTCTCCAACACAGAGTTTCCCCAACACGGAGTTTTTCCAACAAGGAGTTTCTCCAAAACGTAGTTTCTCCAACACGGAGTTTCTCCAACACGGAAATTCTCCAACACGAAGTTCTCCAACACGGAATTTCTCCAACACGGATTTTCCCCAACACGGAGTTTCTCCAACAAGGAGTTTCTCCAACAAAGAGTTTCTCCGACAAGGAGTTTCTCCAACACAACGTTTCTCGAACACCGAGTCTCTCCGACACGGTGTTTCCGAAACACGGAGTTTCTCCAACACGGAGTTTCCCCAACACGGAGTTTCCCCAACACAGTTTCTCCAACACGAATTTTCTCCAACACGGAGTTTCTCCAACACGGAGTATCTCCAACAAGGAGTTTCACCAGCAAGAAGTTTCTCCAACACGGAGTTTCTCCGACACGGAGTTTCTCCAACACGAGTTTCTACAACACGGATTTTCTACAACACGGAGCTTCTCCAACACCGATTTTCTCCAACACTGAGTTTCTTCAACACGGAGTTTCTCCAACACGGAGTTTCTCCCACACGAAGTTTCTCCAACACGGAGTTTCTAAAACACGGAGTTTCTATCTACAACACGGAGTTTCTACAACACAGTGTTTCTCCAACACGGAGTTTCTCCAACACGGAGTTTCTCCAACACGGAGATTCTCACACACGGAGTTTCTCCAACAAGGAGTTCCTCCAACACGGAGTTTCTCCAACACGGAGTTTCTACAACACGGATTTTCTACAACACGCAGTTTCTCAAACACGCAGTTTCTCCAACACGGAGTTTCCCCAACACGAAGTTTCCGAAATACGAAGTTTCTCCAACACATAGGTTCCCCAACACGGAGTTTCTCTAACACGGAGTTTCTCCAACAGAGAATTTCTCGAACACGGAGTTACTCCAACACGGAGTTTCTTCAACGCGGTGTTTCTCCAACACGGAGTTTCTCCGACAGGGAATTTCTCCGACACGGAGTTTCTCCGACACAGAGTTTCTCCGACACGGAGTTTCTCCAACACGGAGTTTCTACAACACGTGTTTCACCAACACGGAGTTTCTCCAACACAGAGTTTCTCCAATAAGGCGTTTCTGCAACGCGGAGCTTCTCCAGCACGGAGTTTCTCAAACACGGAGTTTCTCCAACACGGAGTTTCTCCAACACAGAGTTTCTCCAGCATGGAGTTTCTCCAACACGGAGCTTCTCCAACACGAAGTTTCTCCAACACGGAGTTTCTACAACACTGAGTTTCTTCAATTCGGAGTTTCCCCAACACAGAGTTTCTCCAACACGAATTTTCTCCAACATGGAGTTTCTCCAAAACGAATTTTCTCTAACAAGGAGTTTCTCCAACAAAGAGTTTCACCAACACGAAGTTTCTCCAACAGGGAGTTTCTCCAACACGAAGTTTCTCCGACACGGAGTTTCTCCAACACGAAGTTTCTCCGACACGGAGTTTCTCCGACATGGACTTTCTCCAACACGGAGTTTATCCAACACGGAGTTTATCCAAAACGGATTTCTCCAACACAGAGTTTCTGCAACACGGAGTTACTCCAACACGGAGTTACTACAACACGGAGTTTCTCCAACACGAAGTTTCTCCAACACAGAGTTTCTACAACACCGTGTTTCTACAACACGGAGTTTCTAGGACACGGAGTTTCCCAACACGAAATTTCTCCAACACGGAGTTTCCCCAACACGGAGTTTCTCCAACACGGAGTTTCTCAAAACACGGAGTTTCTCAGAAACGGAGTTTACACAACAACGAGTTTCTCCAACACGGAGTTTCTCCAACACGGAGTTTCCCCAACACGAAGTTTCCCAACACGAAATTTCTCCAACACGTAGTTTCCCCAACACGGAGTTTCTCCAACACGGAGTTTCTCCAACACGGAGTTTCTCCAACACGGAATTTCTCCAACACGGAGATTCTCCGTCAAGGAGCTTCTCCAACAAAGAGTTTCTGCAACAAGGAGTTTCTCCAACACGATGTTTCTCCAACACGGAGTTTCCCCAACACGGAGTTTCCCCAATACGAAGTTTCTCCAACACGAGTTTCCCCAACACGGAGTTCCTCAACACGGAGTTTCTCCAACACGGAATTTCTGCAAAACGGAGTTTCTCCTACACGGAGTTGCTCCAACATAGAGTTTCTACAACACGGAGTTTCTTAAACACGGAGTATCCCCAACACGGAGTTTCTCCAACACGAATTTTCTCCAACACAGAGTTTCTCCTACACGGGGTTTCTCCAACAAGGAGTTTTTCCAACAAGGAGTTTCACCAACACGTAGTTTCAACAAAACGGAGTTTCTCAAACACGGAGTTTCTCCAACACGAGCTTCTCCGACACGGAGTTTCTCCAACACGGAGTGTCTCCGACACGGAGTTTCTCCGACCCGGAGTTTCTACGACACGGAATTTCTCCAACACGGAGTTTCTCGAACACGGAGTTACTCCAACACGGAGTTTCTTCAACGCGGAGTTTCTCAAACCCGGAGTTTCTTCGACAGAGAATTT
>JARKHS020031936.1:0-143297 GCA_030143305.2 Amblyomma americanum | reverse complement strand
CGAAGGGCGTCGACGTCTTCGAACGTAGACGCCTGCGCAGCGACGTCTCCCTCCAACCATATGGGTGCCCGGCAGTGATTCATGGGAGGAAAAGTCGGCTCAAGAGCATGCGCGATGAGTCAAGTATAGCGGCTTCCCTTTTCCCCCTCCGACAAACTGTAAAGAACGCAGCTGCTGTTGCTTCGCTGGAATCGCCCCGAGCAGGCAGCGCCGGGAGCCGTTAGGCGATGTTTCTGCGAAGCCGCCGACTGCGCGTCACGACGCACTAGCGGGACGAGCTACTTCTGTCTCACCTGTGCGATTGCTCCGACGTTGCTCTTTTCCGACGTTGTGGCGTCAGCGGCCTCTGCCGGTTGCCGTCAAGAAAAAACTTCTCTAGCTGTCTGCGGACGGCGCGTCGCATCTGCTATCACCGTGTAATGAAATGCAAACAAGAGAACTGCAATGCGAACAGATAAATATTAGCTGCCGGAGAAGTAATTAACGCTGGCAGAGCCCGTTAACACTTACGCCCATCGGTCTTCGCGCAGTTCGAAGTGGAAATCGATTTAGTTTTTCGCAACTAATATCTTCTCGTACTGCTGTTCCTCGTTTGAACTGTTTCATCTGCGTTTATTTTGACACTGACAGTATATAGCAGTTAAAGGAGTGCACTCATTACTGCCTTAACGACGGTGCTAGAGGTTCTAGCAGCCACGGCCTTAACTGTTCATGGCATCCTCTTGTAACGTAATTACAGACCCGAAAGACGCGGGTTCGATCCCGGCCGCGGCGGTCGAATTTCAAAATTTCAATGGAGGCGGAATTCCAGAGGCCCGTGTACTGTGCGATGTCAGTGCAGCACGTTAAAGAAACCCAGGTGGTCGAAATTCCCGGAGCCCTTCACTACGGCATTCCTCATAGCCTGAGTCGCTTCGGCAGGTTAAAACCCCCTAAACTGTAAACTCTTGTAATACAATTCACACCATTCTCTAAGTTTCAAGCGTTCGTATCATGATTGTTAATGGCCTTGGCAAAGTTAATTGCATAATATTTCATCGTTTTATGTCATTCATTTCCTCCTATATTTATCTATCCATTTGCAATCGAATAAAGCCCTTATCCTGATCATGCGACATCTTTATACATGTCAGTTTGTGTGCTAAGATGTTTTTGAAGATTTTTAATGAACTTGCTACTCCTTTATTAGACCCACTCGCCTCACAACAAGTTACTACAGCTTAAATATAAACAAATGATCGTTGTCCCAGTGCTCAAACGCTGATAACGCCGGAAGTGCTAGTTTTATCCAAACCGTTGGCTTTGACGTGGCTGTGGACGCAGGATATGGGTGGCCTCGGGAACTCGCATACAGTTCGAAGAAGAGATCACGCCGCCTGCTATAGCGGAGATGCCCGGCAATTCTGGTGGGTGAGGCATCGCTCGGAATGGCGTCGGCGTTTCAAAGAGAACATCGCCATTTTTCGCCGTCTTATATTTCCTCTCTAGAGGAGGCGATAGGAATAGAGTTTTGAAGATTGTTCCTCTCCGCACGCGTGGTCTCTCTGTGTGACTTTTGCGCTCCTCCACCATGGGCCAAGTGAGTTATAGATATCCGAGTGGTTAAGAGAACATGTGTCAGTGCTCGTACGCGGAGTGGGCTTACCAAACACTGAAGCTCCTCATCAGGGTTTTAACCGCAACCAGATGTTCTCGTTCACGGCTGTTTTCGTTCTTTTTCGAGGAACTGAGCTATTAGGGCACTAAAGATCGGAAACAACACGTGGGTGACGCACGCGACGGGAGCAGGACGACAGGGTCACCACGAGGCTGTCTCCTCGGACTGGACGGTTAGGCCTAATGTGGCCGAGGCACCTCTTAGGATTCAGCTGTAGTCGGAGATAGAAGCTCCTACAAAGTTGTACACGAAGTTCGAAAAAAAAATGGTGTGCCTAGCAGGAGACTACACCAATCAAGGGTTGAAAATCAAAGAGGTCCCGAATTCAGTTTCCCGACCATTCAGTCATCCCTGAAGAAGGATTACCAAGGTAGTCCCAGAAAGTTTGGACTTATTTTCTTTGTTTGTTTTTTTCAGCCATTGGTTGGTGCTAGTCTCCAGACTACAAAACACAACCAGACTGACATCCGCCAAAGATGTTTTCTTTACAAAAAAAAATCTGCCTCTTTCATGCTTTAGTATGACTCCCCATACATGGAGAGGAAGCGCAGAATACGCGTTTCGACGTAACCGCTGGCGCCATATTGGCGCCATATTACGACACTCGATCACATGCTTTACAAAGCAATTGCGGCGCAGCAGAAAAAATAAAAAAAGCAAACAAATTTTGTCTTCTTTCTCTTTTTCTCACTCTATATAGTATAGTCACGCTACAAAATGAGGCGACCCGACACGTTTACGAAATGCTGGACCTCCCTGCGAGCGCAAATTTTTGCCGCAACGCTTAACGCCGCATGTACGGTGCACGCATATCCGGCATGATTCGTAGACGAGCGAGAAGGCGTGGATAGGCGACTCGAAAAAGGCATTAGCGAGACTCTCCAGGAACGCATCCCCCCTTCATCTACTATCATCAGATGCGCGTTTTCTCTCGTGCCCGCTAACGTGAACGCGTGACGCAAAAAGGCGGATCAGCTGTCCCACTATCGCGCCCTGCAGCGGAGGCATCGCCGTTGGAAGGCGCCCAAGGAAAGAGCGAGCTGCAGTCGCCGTCAGCGTCCTATCAACGGAGAGCAGCGCAGAATCGGACAACGGGGGACTGAGTGACGCGCGTTCCGCTTGAAAACGGTCTGCGAATATCGTCCGCGCATTTGCAATGGCTGCCGCATGACGGCACTCGGTTTTTACACAGGTCGCCAGCACCTCGCCGTCAACCGAATCGCGCAACAGGAAACCGGACGGCTTCTCTCTCGCGCCGTTCTCCGTTCCGCACGTGCACATGGGCCTACGCGCTCGGAATGACCCGCGCGCGTATGCATGCAGTGGCGGTCGACGTTCAAGGATTCTTTTGAAGCGGTAAGCTTCGCTACGCTAGGTGAAGCAGTCGTCGCGTAGGCCGGAGGATGACCTTGAACGACCTTCAGGCCAACCACGTTAATCTCGTACGACCATATGTGGTACAGTTATGGTGTCGAACCCTTGACCCTTGACCTTGCAGCTTCTCGGGAGTAAGCGCGGCGAGACGAGGCTTGATCATTAACGTACAATTACAGCGAGGCACTTTTTTTTTTCCTCGGCCGTGAATATTGAGTTTTAGCACAACGGCGGCCTACTGGGATGCAACGTAAAAATAAAAAAAAACTGCATGTGGTAACGACGGCTCGTGGTCTGAGGCGTCCTGTATTGCTCCGCTGACCAATAACAATAAACGAAATCAGCTATTTAATGTTTGTCTATATCAAACAAGCCAGAGACATCAAAATTCTTGAGCTTATCATTTCGTCTCGTAGATATTTTTGATGATGATTTTTGCCTAAAAAAAAAAAAGATGTGCACACAAGGGAGCAACCACACAGGAGCTCTTGTCCTACATGTGTGGTTCTCCCTTGCGTGCACGTCTTTTCGTGGCTGGCAAAAACCTCTCCTGAAGCCTTAGATACCTTCGTGCCACTAGACCACAATATCGTTCTTTCTTCGATATTTTTTTTTGCTGCAGTCGATTTTCGAGCAGTCCAGACTCGCTGTTTTTAAGTCACACGCGCGGATGCACAGTGGTCCACACACTTGTCTCGAGCACCGGGGAGTACACTAGCATCACTTAAGGGTGGCGTAGGGCTCAAAACAAGAAAACATTGGCCTGCGCAGTTCCCGTTGATTGTGTTCAACCCCTCATGCCTTCTAAAAACCATATCTGGCTCGCCTGGCGGCGGCGATTGTCTTAAATAAACAATAGAGCGCGCCATTAGAGTGCTCTAGACAAGGGCGCGAACAACTGTACACAGCCGCTGTGAGAGCTCTCTAATCGGCCCCTTAATAATAATTAATAATTGGTTTTGGGGGGGAAAGGAAATGGCGCAGTATCTGTATCATATATCGTTGGACACCTGAACCGCGCCGTAAGGAGGGTAAAGGAGGGAGTGAAAGAAGAAAGGAAGAGAGAGGTGCCGTAGTGGAGGAGGGCTCCGGAATAATTTCGACCACCTGGGGATCTTTTTGACGTGCACTGACATCGCACAGCACACGGGCGCCTTAGCGTTTTTCCTTTCTATGGAGGAAAAACGCTAAGGCGCCCGTGTGCTGTGCGATGTCAGTGCACGTTAAAGATCCCCAGGTGGTCGAAATTATTCCGGAGCCCTCCACTACGGCACCTCTCTCTTCCTTTCTTCTTTCACTCCCTTAAAGCGATTGCATATCGCAGGAAACTCCTGATTTCATGCGCCCGTGTCAGCGTTTCATGCCTTATTATCAAAATTTATTTGCGATGTCAAGGTTAAATTTCAACAAGACTCGCAAAGATAATCTTGTGTCTGAAAAGAAAAAAAAATTAAAGAAACTTTGGAATATAGAAAATGTCCGCCTATGCAATAGCAAATACCATACTTCTGAAACAGAGCAGCGTGAAAAATAATGGCCACAATAGTGCGCAGGCGCGTTTTTACAGCGACAGCTGTTAGGCGTCCGTCCCTGGCTTTCGCGTCGTAGTCGTCCGGCGTCGTCGGCGTAACCGGTGGGTGCGTTAATAGACGTTTTCAGCGTACCGGAGACGTACTACCGGAGACGATATACCGGTTTGCCGGACCCCTCCTGTGCACGCGCAGTGACTGCCCCTGAACCCAACAATGCCACTGGGCATGCGCAAGAGGGGTCCGGTAAACCGGTATACGTCTCCGGTATGCTAAAAACGTCTAATGACATCCACCCGCAGGTTTGGATGTCATTCCACCCGCAGGGTGGATGTCATTAGACGTCATTAGACTTGTCATTAGGATGACATCCACCCGACATCCACCCATTCCACCCGCAGGGTGGATGTCAGGGTGGATGTCATTAACGCACTCACATTATATCACGGTCGACCTCGGTCGCATAAGCCCACGGCCGCCTGCCAGTGCAGGGGTGCATCACGTGACCTCCACACCAGTGCGATATGAGGTCACTGCGTCTCTTCTACCTCAAAATATCCCCAGAACTAAACGCCTTAACAGCTATCGCTGAATCTCGCGTTACATAGTCGTAGCCGTCCTGTGAGTTTTTTCCCTAAAGACGGAGGCGCGCTCCTTGGACATGCCGCTCGAGTACAACACTGCCACGAGGCACGCACCGCCGTTCACGTATGCGCGCAGGGGCCACGGCCGAACGGTTGCGAAACACGACTTCATCCTTGAGTAACTAGCGCCACGCCGCATGCAGTGCCCGGCGTGTTTACGACCCGCGCCTGCATGTACGCAATCCCGCGTACAAGCATCCTCCTCTGCGCGGCGACAGGCTTGTTCTTCGACGGAGTACACCGCCCCCGGAGCGATTACGAGGACAGAACGGTTGTTGCGAACGGGCCTGCAAAGAGCATTGCGCATTCTATGGAGAGGCGAGTGCGCGCTGGCGCCTTTTTCCTCCAACGCTGCGTTTAACTTAACTATGCGCCTCGCCGCGTCACTGGCGACTCTTTGGAGGTGTTTTATTCTTTTCAACTTTTGTTTTCTTTGTTTTAGCTTCTTTTTTTAAAGATACACTCTAGTCTAAATTAACGCAGTTCATTGCCATTTCTTTTTTCTTCTTTTTGTTACATGCTCGTTAACGGAGTGACTGCACCTCCTGTCTTGGCAGCCGCCGCGGTGGCTGCAAAGGACGCGGGTTCGGTTCCGGCCCAGGTGGTCGCATTTCGATGGTGGCGAAATGCTACAGACCCGTGTACTGTGGGATGTCAGTGCACGTTGAAGAACCCTCATAGCCTGAGACGCTTCGGGACGTTAAAGCCCATAAACCGTAAACCGAAAACCTCCTGTCTTGTTGTCGTTGGTAATCTGGAACTCACGTCCACTCCCTGCAAGAGCTTGAGGGGCACTCACCGTGAAAGAAAAAAAATTAGTAAAGCCTGCAATGCACCGTCTTCTGCACTGGACGAAAGAGAGGAGACAACTGTTTAAACGCGATCAAAACTGAAAATTTGCGGGAACTTGTAAGTCAGCTTCTTCGCAAGGCTTGTTTTCCAGCCAAAAGGTGTCGAACCCGGACATGACCCTCACATTATTCGTAGAAATGAAAACCAAACCGCCAGGGGGACACATAATGAGATAATTGTCACCACCTGGCATTTAATTAATTAATTTGATCAACTCTTCAGCCGCTGCAGATAGCGTGAATGTTTATTTTGGAAACATATGGGCCGTCACATTTCTGGACTACTTCCTTTCGTAGAATTCTTCTAAAGCATGCGCGTTCCGAGATATTGGTTCCCAAAGTTTCCACTGATATCGTGTGTTTACGCGTGCAAGATGGTGGCAGTTGACACGAAACTCCTCCCTGTAGTGTCAAGCAGCTGTTGCTGTAGCTTTTCTTCCATTTCTATGGCCGAAAGTGAAAGAAAGCATTATCAGCTTCCCCGGTCGCTTTATATTGTTGGCAGAAGGAGTTTGCCAGGAGGAGATTCGCGCCGATCGTCACCACCTTGCATACGCAATTAATAGCTGAAAATTTAGAAGCGAATATCTCGGAACACGGGCATGCTAGGAGACTAGGAGGCAATCAGTGCCCAGTACTAAAAAGAAAAATAATTCAAGAGCTTTAGTTAATTTGCCATGAGTCCATCCGAATGCTTGAAACGAGGTCCGCACGACTTTGTAGAAAGGAGTAAAAACGAGATCGAACTCTCATAACCTGTCATTTCAACGAGGTGTTTGCAAGAGGAAAAGGGACAAGAGTAAAGAACAAACACTCTTACTGTATACAACCGCACACAACTGAGTAGCATATGCGCATCGCCAAATATGCTTACGCATAAGTATTCAGCGTCTCTCGCGGCTCGACGGCCGGGGAAAAGTGCCAACAACCGCGCGTCATGCTCCCACGCCAGAATGCAAAGTGCTCCACATTTTTTTGTCTCACAAGGAGTGGCTTCAAGTTTATCGCCCCATAGCGGACGCGGCCGCTAAAAAAAAAAAAAAAACCCGAGACCCGCTTTCAGTGCAGCGACCCTCGGACGCGCGCTGACTCTTCGATAAAGCCGTGTCCGTCTTGGCATTCCACAGTGCGTAAAGTCAAGCTTCAAATTAACAGCCAAGCGACTACGAGGAAACATTCAGCCCGTGAGCAAAACCTTGGCGACACTTTACTGATTTTGTTGCCTCTGCCGCGCCTCTGCAGATGCAAGGCCTGCAGTCGGGCACCGCAGCGTTTACAGGAGCCAACTTCGCGACAGCTCGCTCACTGCAGCGCGATTGAGGCACGCGATAGTGATTCGATTATCTGGTAAGCAGATTTGAGATGAGCAGCAGTAGTGAGCAGTTTGGATGAGCAGTGCTGCGTATATGCAGCAAAAGCAGGCAGATTAATGTATTTCGTGATGTGTGTCCTGCGTAAGCAACCGCTTTCTATACACCTGATTGTCACTGCTGATCGTCTCGAAGCGATGCGGTACCTGCGGGCACTCTTGTCATGCACACAATGTAAATCATTCCCGCGTATTTAGAGGGCCCATCAACCGCGCCGTCGTCGGCTTGCAGCGAATCAAGCACTTGCTTCAGCGGTGCCTTCGGTAAGCCCCAAGGACACAGTGCACGCTTCGTGCAGGGTTTGCAGCGGCGACACTTCCGAACCACTTTAACCCTTACAAAAATGGTCTATGACGGTCTATAGACTTCTTATAGACTCTACTGCCTTCCTATAGATATTTCTTTTTGTCTAGTCATAGTCGATAGAGTCTACTAAATGTGTATGGCCATAAATCCATCGATTGTCTAGAGACTGTCCATAGGATTTGTATTGCCTATAGACTGTCTCTAGGGTTTGTCTGTAGAGAGTCTATAGACTTTATAGACAGAAGTCTATGGACAGTCTATAGACTGTCTAAAGAAATTTTTGTAAGGGGCAGACCGACTGGATCTGACATCGCTCTGTTTAAAAACACAATCAGGGCCTCCGCGAATAAAAACAATGGACCCGATCAGAAGCGGCACAAATCGGGAAGTTCGGAACAACGCGTGACCGACATTAACAGTGAGCGATGGCGTTTTGCATTTCGCAATTCCCCAATGCTATCGGCGCCGTCAGGTGTTGAACCCGTTACCTTGGTACAAGCAATAGCTGCCAGCGCTACACTCGGTCAAGCTGCAATGAAACGAAGCATGCAGAGCACGACTCGAAGAGCTTAGTCCAAGGCCGCTGGCGCTGGTCGAGCTTGGAAGCTGCGACGCCAGCGCTCAGACTGCCGAGCGCGCCGCGTTCCGTCAGGAAAAAACCCCTACACCGTCGGGCGTATACTCACACACTGCATTCCACGCAAAGCTCATCTTTTTTTCAAAGCGCGCACCGACTGCGTGTCTCCAACAGCTGTGTGTACATAACACGCGTGTCAGGGACCGTTCTCTCGCGGGCATTCCGACGCGGCTGTGTTTCAACGCACACATGCGGGAGGCGTAATGCTACACGCGTCGTAGGGATTCATTGACACACTGACCGGCCTTGATCGGAGGAAGCCTTGGTGGGGAGCCGCAGACAGTGAGCGGTGAACCACGTTGAGGAAAAAAAAAAAAAGACGCGGATAAATGGAGCCTCGCCTTCACATATTGGCGACTGCGCAACGCTAAGATGCGATAACGTGGAAAGGTGGTAAATCCATATGTCAGGAGATTATTGAACATAATTCACCCGGCAACGGTGAAATAGGACGATAGATCACGTGCCTATAATTTGACCCGCAGTACGTTCCAGGCAACGTCTCGCAGTGCGATGACCTAACGGTTCTTCGTGCAACCCATGTTTTCTGTTTTTTTTTTAGTTTAATCAGGTTTTCGAGAAAACTGGAACTTCATATCACTTTATTGTAAGCCGTCAACTTTCGCTTGACAACGATTATGGCGTGCATAACTCGTGCGGTGAAAAAAAAAAAAAGGCTTTGGTTTAGCTCTGGTTAAACCTGGAGTGATGCGATAGCTACATCTGGCCGAGTGGAATTCGCTCAGTCGAATTGCAAAGTCAGTTTTTCGCCGCTCCGTTTCGCTGCGCGTTCCTTCTTCATCTTTGTCCCACATGACACGACGCATGCGCACAACTGTTGCAGCTCGGTTTCGCCGGCGCGCCGCGCCGCCGGCAGCAGCAGCTGCTCCGCACCACGTGACCAACCACGTGACCAGGGGTGGCACGGTGGCCACGCTGAAGGCTCTTAGAGGTGGCGTAGTGTAGCAATCGCTACAAAAAAAAAAAGAAGCAAGAATGTTTAGCGTTCCTTCGAAACAAGGGAAGCCGATTAGATAAGAATCAGGAAGGCGGAGCATGAAAAAAATTCACAAAAGAGGCGCCGCCACATTTCTTTGTAACACCAGGCCAACGTGTTTGCCCAGGACAAATCTTAACCGTTGCAGTTCGCTGCGGGCAGGTTAGCAAGCCCAGGAGCAAGATACATGAATAGAACTTGTTCTCCTAACGAAGGCCTGTGGGCGCCTCCATCAGATATCGAGGAGGCATACGTTCACCTTCAAGTTAAAAAAAAAATAAACCACTACTAGTCCGCACCTAAGTAGTAGTAGCAAGTGGATTTATCAAAATAATAATAAAATGGAAGGAAAAGATTTTTGCTAGACCCGGCACCTGCCATTGATACTGAAGCACCTGAGCTGGGCCAGCGGAAATAAAGGATAGCAGGCAGAATGGAGAAATGAAAGAGGTGAGGGGACAGGAAGAGAGGATATGGGGAGAGGTAATATACACAAACTATTCACGCAATAAGAAATGTGTACAGGTTACGCGCGATTAGTTCATGATGAAGTATCAGCAGAGGAGCTGCTTTGGGTGTCGTGGGTGTACAGCTCCTAGACCTTTTCTTTCACCCATTTTCGGGACGAAGAACGGACGGCGGTGGCAGTGCTCTTCAGTGTTCGCACTTTTCAGCAACGCTGGCTCCACGACGCGTTTTTTTTTTATTTTTTCGAAGCGGCCGACCGGTGATCAGCGCAAGCAGATGCAGTGGATGTGCCGACGCGTAAAGGGAAACGCAGTCGTATGTGCAATGTCCCTCAATGCATAAATCATGCAGTGTGAGTTGAAACTGGCCTGCACAGTTCCCCTAAGCCCAAAAAACTGAATGCACTTTGGAATCTGGAGCTGTGGATCGAGAATAAACTGACTGATACGTATGCAGTGGTCGTATACATGCAGTGAGCACGTCTAGAAAGATTTCCTCTGGCATTATCTCGGTGAGCTAATCGCCATAGCGTGACTGGTTACGGTGTTCCTCGTCGAGAGTTTTATGACAAGAGCTAGTATTGGTTCAATTAAGTATCTGAATCCTGCGCGGCCATGTCTGAAGGCCGGCAGCGTGCCGTCACTAAAAATATCCGTGCACTCACGACATGCTGTCAAGAACGAAAAAAAAAAACAAAGAATAAGCGAGGCACATATGCCTACAAGGGAGGTTGAAGATATGTGTTTTAAAGGTATGGTTTAAATGTGAAGAGTTGCAGACGTTTTGACCATGGTGCTCATGGAAAATTTAAATGCAGCGGGCCCCTGCGCACAGTAATGTTTTGCGAAACGTTCTGTGTGTTTACGCTCGTTATCGTGTTCTCGAGTGTTGTAGATAGGGCGAGGTTAAAGCAGTACATTAGTGAAGGACGTGGCTAATTACTGTAATTTAGCAGCTGTCAGCAGGGCTCAACTTTTTCTGTAAAAGGTTTTGTCCCCTAGGTCGTCCTCGCCCGAAACATGTAGGCCGCGGGAGCAACGTGTGCGACCAGCGCCAAGGACTCCGGAACTTTTTTTTTTTTTAGTGGGGGGGGGGGGGGGCATCTTTGAGCTTATTTTGTTATTTATTTATTTAACGTTCATTTACATAATGAATTTTATATTTTTATTGTTTTTTTTTCAATGCTCAAAGGTTGATGCAAAGTGTCATGCTGTGGTTACGACACCCGAGCAGTCAGGAAGACAATGAAAAGGCTTCCAAAAGAAACTGTTTAAGGGGCTGACTAGCGCCCACTAAGAACTCCAGGGGGGGGGGGGGGGGCGCTGCCCCCTCTGCAAAAATGTTAGGGGGGCGTCCGCCCCCCCCCCCCCCCCCCCCGCTTCTCTTGCGGGGTCCCTGACCAGCGCATAAAAATGTATGCCCACGCACAGCGAAAGTATCAACCTCGCAATAGAATAAACGTAGGGAGTTCTATGCCATATTCGGTGACATTGAAAGATACTGTGCTGTTCTCACCTGCAGATAGCACTCAAAGCGCACAATTCCGGACCTAGATGTACAGCCCGCGGACTGTACATCGGAAATTGCGGTACACGGATGCTTCACGGTGCGACTCACCGTACAGCCTATTATAGCGAGCTTCGCAGCCCCGACAAAAATGCGCGCTGCCTCCGGCGTCCGAAGACCGTGCTAACGGGTGACCGCCGAGAGACGCGAGTGTCCTTGTCAGTGTGCTGCACCAGCCATGCAGCTAAGCCCCGCTGCCTGGCCTTTCACGTCCCCGCACCTTGCCGCTTCCTAGGAAGCGGGCAGTACAGTGTGCCTCTTCTCCCTCGAAGAACGCACGTGCGGCGCCCGCGGCATAGCGGAATTCTTTTCTCCCATGAGCGAGACAAAGGTGGAGCGGGATTCCGGGTATCTCGACAGCTGAAGAGTCCCTCCCTCTGCTTCGCGCGGCGTCTTCAAAAAGTTCGCCGCCGCGAAAAACACCGCTCGACGGCACGGTACGGCAAATGCGTCCAAGAATCTGTGCGCACGGACCGTGGGCGCTTCGGGAACGGTGCCATTAGCGTGGCACTTTGACAAACGGCCAACGCTGGCCTGCCGCCCTGACAGTGGGCACAAGGGTCACCCTGAGGTCCAGTTGTCTTCCGAAGACGGCTCAGCACTGCCTTTTGTGTCCCCAACCCCGCTCCTCCCCCTCCCCCGCACCTTCCCCACCGTTTCCCCTTGTCTTCGTGCTACGCCTTTGACAGCGCGGGCCTTACTGACCTAGAAGAATGGCGGAGGGTCGACGCCGGCCAGAGGGAATGCGTGTGCGAGCATCGTAAATTCCTTGTTCGGCTGAACAATGGAAACCGAATACCGCCTCTCTCCCTTTCCGGGCGAAAATGTTCGCCTTGTTAAATTTCGCCCCGCTTTCTTGGTGCGGAGGTTGGCGCCAAAGAGTCTGTGGAATTTCTGTGCAAGGCGAGTTCCGGGACCAGAGAAAAGGGTGCGACACGACACGTGCACACCCAGCGCTGACTCACTAATCAACATCTGCGGTACGCTTGCTTTAGGTGAGATGAGGTATGTGGCGGTCTCTAATACCGCTGTCAGTGGGGAACTTTCAAACGCTTTTGAGGCAAGAGCCTTCGAGATTGTTCGTACCGCTGCTACACGACAAACTCGATCACCGTCAAGAGATTTCATCATCTGGCCCCAAGGTGTTGTGGCGCCACCGTCGCCACCAATAATTTGGCAGGCACGCTAGCAATCAACTGCAAACTCAACCTGAAAAGTTTAGAAACTAAATGTTTATTCGTTACAGTAATATTAATCACTCTTGAAATGCCACATCGTTGTCTTGGACAAGCTGCACTAGCATTCATGCACTTTTGAGGAAGCCGGTGTTGCCTGTTTTTGTATTGGGAACTTAGGTGCTATGCGTGTTGCAGTCTCCCGGCCTGCCTTTCCTTTTTTTTTTTTGTTCCTGCAAAATAAGTTGTATACTTTCAAGTTCTATATTTTTCAGAAATTTTCCCCAGCGTCCAAGAGGGCACGCAGCCGCAGCGGCCGCCGCTCGAAGGCCCTCGAAATCTCGCTAGAGTCTGATGGTTCTGCGGTGCTCTGTTGACGCGATAGAACCTTCGAAATGACCATGTGACACGTGGGCTAAGAGAAACACTGTACGTAGTGGAAGGAAGGCTCCGGATTAACTGCGACCACTGAAGCGCTGAATGAAGACTGCATAGCCACTAAGGAGTCGTCAATTGTAGCAATTTTTTGTGTCGCTAATATTCCCTCTTACCTCTTTTCCAGTGTTCAGCATCGCCTTTTGTACCGGCGACACTAATAAGTGGTAGCGGAGCAAAGGGACGAATCGACAAAAGAATCCTTACATTTCCAGGACCAGACAGATGAAGAACGAGCACTGCCCCGTGCCCGAAACTGTGATACGATCCGCCTGGTTCCTTCGAGCATTCGCTGTTCATGAAGACTTTCTCTTATAGTTAAGGTTGTTGTTGTCCTCACGGGATAAAGGTTTCCGACTCGAGTGGCACATTTACCGCGCCTTTTCTTTGCGCATGTCTGTGTCCTCGCCCTCCTTAATTCGGCTGTAATCCAAAACACCCATCCTAAGAGCACCACGTCGTTGAGTTGACTTGACTTGAGGTGTTGAATGCTACAGGTGGGGTTACCCTTTCTTTATCTGCCGGCAATTGCTCCACCGTAGCGTCCATTGTATATTAATAATGTCCTAAAGCCTGTCGCATCTACCCCGCTATGCGCACAGTCTCTTATAATAGCACACATTCTCTCCCGCAGTCACCATCTATGCACACAATCAATCCACACAGTCCACATCACAGTCCACTCCAGAAGTCACCATCTATGCACATATTCAGTCACAGTAGAACATAGGCCATTGCAGCGCCACAATCTATACACACATTCACTCACAGTATGACGTAGTCCACTCCGGAAGACACCATCCACGCACACATTCAATCACAGTAGGCCATAGTCCGTTCCTGCTGTCACCGCGTCGTTATCCAGCATCTTTAAACCTCCGCCAGCGTCTGCTCTGTGCCATAATCCTCGCGTACCAAAAGTCCCGTCCGTACCAAAAGTCCCGCGCGATTTCTTTATCTTAGTGGTTTTATTACACCAATAAAATAAAATAAAGACAGAAGGAAAAGATGTCGCCAGCCTCGGTAGCTGCTGTCTAATAGAGAGTTTGAGCTGAGCAGGACGGCTTTACGGTCAGTACGGCAATTGCACGTTGCCCCTTCTCGTCATCTTGTGAACAGTGCGAGGTCACTAGAAAATGTGACGTTGCTGCAGGCCAACTTTGTGCAGCTAGCATACAGCAACCTGAAATTCGCTGCGGCTTCAGATACTCCAGCTGCCACCATTATACTTTGTTTCCAAGACATGTGTGAATAGCGACGACCCAGGAATCCGACGACCCAGGACGAAGCTGGTGGCAACAGCCTTTAATACTCATGTTCGAAATATCCATTCCCGCCGCGGTGGCTCAGTGGTTAGGGCGCTCGGCTACTGATCCGGAGTTCCCGGGTTCGAACCCGACCGCGGCGGCTGCGTTTTTATGGAGGCAGAAACGCTAAGGCGCCCGTGTGCTGTGCGATGTCAGTGCACGTTAAAGATCCCCAGGTGGTCGAAATTATTCCGGAGCCCTCCACTACGGCACCTCTCTCTTCCTTTCTTCTTTCACTCCCTCCTTTAGCCCTTCCCTTACGGCGCGGTTCAGGAGTCCGACGATATATGAGACAGATACTGCGCCATTTCCTTTCCACACACAAAAAAACGAAAACAACACTCGGTTTAACTACCTAAATGGGTTGAGACATCAAATTTTGAGACTATAAAAAGCTTGTTATGGGCTTCCTCTGTATGTAAGGTCCCCCATGGCGAAGTACTGGATGCAAACGCTTAAAATATACTTTAAATTAGCTCCAAAGAGTCCCCAAATGCTCTTTTTCACGATCGAGACCCATCGCTAGCGCTATAGACGGTGACGTAGAGGTGTGGGAACGGTAGACGATATTGTGTTAGATGGTAACACGTTAGGTGGTTTTGTGTAGCTCCCGGCGTTAATTCAGCTGGAGAACTCGTTATTACCTTCGGAAAGATTTGGATAGACGGTCGATAGACTTCCATTAGACTGGCTGTAGACGGGCCAGAAAAATTTTGTGAAAGACACTACAGGAGACAACACACATATCTTGGCCGTAGTTCCGGAACAGCAGCGTACGTAGGCCCCCGCGAACGATGGGCGTAAACATGTTATGGCCTTCGGTCGCAACATGTTAGGCAAGTCCGGCGCTCTTGACAAGCGCTTGCGACGCCTCCCTTTTCTCCTTCTGTTCTTCCTCCAGCCGGTGGCGCTTCGCAAAGTGCCCGCGTGCGCTGCAATCAAGAGTAAAGACATGCGCCTTGCGCCAACGGGCAGCCCGCGCGAGAGCCAAGTTCGCGGCGGCGCTGAGGCGTCTCCGCCACCCACGGCCATGCGTGCACAGACGTGACGACGCGGGCCGAGGACGAGGGAAGCGCCGCTTGGCGGTCAAGGACGACCCGAGGCGGACCCGTTACTCGCGCGCGCGCGCGCCATCGAAGACCCATCGCGGAGACACGCCCGGCCCGACATTAGGCCGAGAAGTCCGTAATGGCCGCCGCAGGTGACGCCCCCTACATTGGTGGAAAAGCACTAAATTCGTGCAACACTCTGCAAGCTACGGTTGGCGCCAGCTGAACAGAGGCCACACTCGGTGTCGACTCTGCATCGTTAGAAGTTTTAGGACTACGCAGCCGTACTAAGGACGAGCCGGGTACCAGCTCGCAGTTGGTACCTGCACTCCGCCTCACTAGAGAGTTGTAGCGTAACTCAGCTTTAACAGCGCAGATGTACCCCGAACTCGGACTGGGTGATTTCTGCGCATGCGCAAAGGCAAGTGATGCACACATGCCACAGCGCGCGCGCAGGAAGTGCCAGGCGGGCCCTTTATACGTCTACACTGGTACGGTTGAGTTCAACTAAATGTTTCTGTTAACAGTGACCGCGTTGCAGAAGGTGACGAAATGAACGGACCTATAATTCGAAAAGCTGTTCACGCTGGAAAAAATAAAAACGGGTCCTGTGATTGGCAGCTCCCTGCCCGTGACTTCGACTATCGTGATAGCCGAGTGTACAGGCTGCGTCTTTGTGTGAATAGCGTAACGGTTATCGCGTTGAATGAGAGAGCACATACTCAGTGACTTCCAAGGCGCTAAATGAGAACAGGAGAAAGAATGAAGTCCTTTCTTCTAGAAGTTCGTAGCACGTGCGCATTGCCCTCAGTCATTTTCTCGGTATCGTTTTCCAAAGAACTGAACAGACGCGCATGTGATGTGAACGCACGTTTCTGGTCTTTCTTGTGCTGCGCCGCACCAACGGTGACTGAAAGAAAAGCGTCCCACTTGCAAGTGTCAGCAGACGGTCCTATACTGGCCGGTGCGCAATAGCCAATGACATGACATGCAACGTGCTGAGCAATCAAAATATCTTCAGACGTGAAACCAACCAGCTTCGCCAAAAATTCAGGGGGGAGCACCTAAGTCACAAGGTTACGTGCATCAAGGCGAAACCTTGTTGTTGAAAAAGCGCTTGTGTTGTTTAGTCTCCCTTGCCTGTTGTCCTAAGTGCGCTTTATATCGTTTTCGAAGGCGAAACCCTTTGAGTCGTCCTGTTGAGCTCTCAGGACGCTCCGATACTCTTTAATGAATTAATTATTAATCAACCATGACTATTCTATTATCGATAATTGATTAATTAATTATAGTTATGGCAAGGTAATTACCTGACAATAACAATGAACAATTGATTATGTCAACTACTGATGACTATTGATGACCTTGGATGACATTTGGTTTGACTGAAAGGTAGAACGGACACTTCTTGTACACGTTTCTTGCGGACAGGCCTTGCGCACACTGATGAGGTAACAAAAGGCGTTCGCCTTAAAACTCGACTGGACTCGAGCGCTGCACCTTTTTAACGAAAACACAGCTGGCCAACTCGCCACGGCACACCTAAAGCCATAGTACACCTGCACCTACAGCGGACACTTAAATGTACTAGGAGACACGCTAAGCTATTATAGGTATATTGTGATGCCGAGAACGGGTTTGCCCCAGTAACCTACCAGGGGCGTGGTAATGTGTTGGCAGGCAACACACCGCAAAGATTAGTGCTCTGATTGTGAGAGCTGATGTAGGGACTTCCGGTACACCCGCACCGCGCTTTCGCGGCGACGCTCACGAAGCAGCAGCGGCACCAGAACAAGCGACGCTGCCTTTGGTGACGCCCATGGCACGCATGCGCATGGTGTCCAGCGGCCACGGCCAGAGTTGCGCAAGGACCGTTGTGCCGTTCACGGAAGTGGCGGGCGATAAAAACACGCGCCCGTCGTCGTCTAGTATTCCGGCGACCGCTGCTGGCGAAGAAAACAACAGAGAAAGAAAGAGGCTGCCCCCCCCCCCCCCCCCCTGATGAAAGCAGCCACAATGGCGACGACGAAAAGAGAGAGAGAGAGAGCGAAAGGAATGGAACGAACGGGATGCGCGCTACACTTACATGGGGATTGAGTGGAACTTGCCAAGCCCGCTTTTTCTTTTTTGTGTGTGTTGTTGTTGGCAGCGGCCTCTGTGTGCAAGGTAGGTGCGCGAAGCCCGGCACCATTTCCTCGAATGGTGTGAGTGCGCATCGTGGTGCATGGTGTCCCCGAGTGCGCATGCGCGGTGTGGCGCAACGTACTTCACCCCTCCCCCATTCGCCTTCCTTTCCAACTCCCGCCAGCGCGTTTTATGTGCCCCCGCAATAGCTATAGCCACATTGTCCTCGAGCTCTTTAGCGGCTGGTGACGCAGTTATTCGGCCGCAATAATAATGGTGGGTTTCCAGAAACGACCACTCGAAAGAATTCCATCGTGGCTCGATTCGTGGTGTGAAGTAAAATGGATATTTTTTTTTTTTCTCGGGAGAGGCGCATCATTGCGTAATGCTGCAGCGCATTGCTTGCGTGCTGACGAGTGCACAGCAAGAGGGTGTTTGAAAAATTATTTCCTACTCGCTAAGCTATGGCATGCTTTCATGCACCTTCCGCTTAGGCATATTTTGCGCACGCTTCGCCTCCTCTCCCATTTTCCTTTATCTTTTTTCTTTGCGTGTACGTTTGTGTGATGTGCGTGACGTGTGACGCGTATGACTGCATATTGCACCGCTTACGCTGTGTTCCAAGCGCTGCACAGATCGTGCGCTACTTAACGGAGCGAAATATATCCAGCGCTCCTATCGAACAGCAGCAACGGGGTGGAGTTTCCAGAACATAAGCCAACTCACTGCACAAAAAATATACCCCTGACCAGGACGAATTGTTGTGCTTGCACGAAGTTTCCGTGAAAGCTTTATATTTAAATAGTTTCCTTAAATCTTAGCCGTATGGTTGCACTAGAGTGGATGCTATAATTACTCCTTTAGTGCGAAAAATATATGTGGACACCTTATTAATCTCTACAGCGGAAAATAAAATGTAGTAGGAGACATGCTAAGCTATTATAGGTATATGGTGATGCCGAGAACGGTTTACACCCGTAATCTACCAGGAGTAACGTAATGCGTTGGCAGGCAACACACGGCAAATATTAGTGCACTTATTTTGAGAGCTGACTGTTATTACAAATGAAATAGAAAACAAAACGTGAACGCAGCAAAAGTTTATATTGCGAAACGTTCATGTGAATCGCAGACCACAGCGCTGCTGTTGGCGTTCTTAATAAACTTGACAAAGCGGCCACCGCAGCAAGATGTTTTTTTTTTTTTTTCAGTATTAGTGCGTCCCCAGATGAATGCAACTTCCTCACCGTCCAGTGTTTGCGAGAGATTTGAAAAATTTTCGAGCGTATCTGCATAATGCCTATGCACAACTGCGCTGAACACGACCTTCCCACTATCTGTAACAGTTCGTGACTAAAAGTAAGGCGCAAACCTCGTGAAAAGACAAGAGAATGCGACAAGGACCGCGGCGTTCTCTAAGTGATTTGTCAAGATAGGAAACAACGGCCCAAAAATCCAACACAAAGAAAAAACAAAGCAAAGACTTCAGTTAATGATATTTGCTGATGCTTCCTCTTTTCGAGGAAGCGAGTGAAGGCTGGGAAAGAAATCGGTTATCTTTGAAAGCGCTGGCACTGAAGCTGTTGTTTTGTTTGTTCCTAGTGTCGGTTATTGGTCTCGCCTCTCGCTGCTAAAGTACCGATATCGGTCCCGTGGTCACGATAAATCGCTTGCGAGAACGTCGCACGACTTGTTTTCTCTCATCTTTTCGTGAAGTTGTCTAGAGGGTGGGTCAGTGTTTAGGGCGCTCGTATACAGATCCGGAGTACCCAGGTTCGAACCCGACCGCGGCGGCTGCGTTTCTATGGAGGAGAAACGCTAAGGCGCCCGTGTGCTGTGCCATGTCAGTGCACGTTGAAGATCCCCAGGCGGATCTTCGTGTCTGAAGCCGCGAAAATCACAACTCTTTTAGAGCACAATAAATGTTTTTCCTCCTCCTCCCCAGGTGGTCGAAATTATTCCGGAGCCCTCCACTGCGGCACCTCTTTTTTCTTTCACTCCCTACTTTATCCCTTTCCTTACGGTGCGGTTCGGGTGTACATGTTTCGGGCGAGGACGATCTAGGGAACAAAACCTTTTGCAGAAAAATTTGAGCCCTGCTGACTGCTGCTAAATTACAGTAATTAGCCACGTCCTTCACTAATGTACTGCTTTAACCTCGCCCTATCTACAACACTCGAGAACACGATAACGCGCGTGAACATACAGAACGTTTCGCAAAACATTACTGTGCGCAGGGGTCCGCTGCATTTAAATTTTCCATGAGCACCACGGTCAAAACGTCTGCAACTCTTCACATTTAAACCACATTTTAAAACACATATCTTCAACCTCCCTAGTAGGCATATGTGCCTCGCTTATTCTTTGTTTTTATTTTTTCGTTCTTAACAGCATGTCGTGAGTGCACGGATATCTTTAGTGACGGCACACTGCCGGCCTTCAGACATGGCCGCGCAGGATTCAGATACTTAATTGAACCAATACTAACTCTTGTCATAAAACTCCCGACGAGGAACACCGTAACCAGTCACGTTATAGCGATCAGCTCACCGAGATAATGCCAGAGGAAATCTTTCTAGACGTGCTCACTGCATGTATACGACCACTGCATACGAATCAGTCACTTTATTCTCGATCCACAGCTCCAGATTCCAAAGTGCATTCAGTTTTTTGGGCTTAGGGGAACTGTGCAGGGCAATTTCAACTCACACTGCATGATTTATGCATTGGGGGACATTGCACATACGACTGCGTTTCGCTTTACGCGTCGGCACATCCACTGCATCTGCTTGCACTGATCACCGGTTGGCCGCTTCGAAAAAAAAAAAACCGCGTCGTGGAGCCACCGTTGCTGAAAAGTGCGAATACTGAAGAGCACTGCCACCGCCGTCCGTTCTTCGTCCCGAAAATGGGGGGAAAGAAAAGGTCTAGGAGCTGTACACCCACGACACCCAAAGCAGCTCCTCTGCTGATACTTCATCATGAACTAATCGCGCGTAACCTGTACACATTTCTTAATGTGTGAATAGTTTGTGTATATTACCTCTCCCCCTATCCTCTCTTCCTGTCCCCTCACCTCTTTCATTTCTCCATTCTGCCTGCTATCCTTTATTTCCGCTGCCCCAGCTCAGGTGCTTCAGTATCGATGGCAGGTGCCGGGTCTAGCAAAAATCTTTTCCTTCCATTTTTATTATTATTTTGATAAACCACTTACTACTACTGCTATTCTGCTGAGTACAGAGGTTACATGCTCAGTTTATGTCCTTGAAAACAGTACAAAAGCTCCCAAGAGCTGCTGGTGACTCCGAGACTAATTCGATCGTCTCCCCAGCCTTGAACGACTGCGGCACTGCGCCTTTCAAGGGCGGTAAAAGTCAGGCGCTTCCTTCCTG
Organism: Amblyomma americanum; assembly: GCA_030143305.2. Lineage (NCBI taxonomy): Eukaryota > Metazoa > Arthropoda > Arachnida > Ixodida > Ixodidae > Amblyomma > Amblyomma americanum. Next base: position 122,416 of record JARKHS020031936.1, on the reverse strand, counting down.
GTGCGTGGATTATCTGGGACCTACCGACCGCCTCCCCCACTTTGCTGTATAAGGCCCAGAACAATGAACCAGACGCTGCACTGTACTTAACTCGGAGAAACTGGAAGGAAGTTTCCCCACGAGTCGGCTTTCTTCCGAAAGCGGGAGTATACCTCCTTAAACGCGTTCATTAGGAGGCGGTTGGTATGCTGACTGTGCCATATGTGCCTGTCGTGACGGCTGAAGCCCTTCCATGACGTTTTCTGCCGACCAGCCCCAGCGACAATAGAGGGGCCCTACTGACGAAGGCTGAGGGCTGCATTGTGACTGCACCGGTCGAAGTACGCGACACGTGGGCATCCCTCGTTTTCTGGGAATCACCACGGCTGCCTCCGAGGAGGACAAGGGAGATGGGCGTAAGCATTCCGCTGCTTTTGTGTGAGTATGTGTGTGTGTGGGGGGGGGGGGGGGGGTAGTTAAACCGCGGGGTTGTGGTGACTGAGCTAACCCCCTGCGACGTCATCGTGTTACTGCCAAGAGTGCTTCACAGAAGGAGGTACCAAGTGCGAATCCTTGTAGTGGCTGTCAGATATGCGCAAGATTAGGGATGAAGGGCTCGTCGGGAGACGTACGATACGAGTCTCATTTTTCCTTACCTCGGGGACATTATTCGCGATGATCATTTATGTCCAAAATGAGTTCATAGAACAAAAGGGACATCGCCCCCTCCCTTTTCGAAAAAGAATGTGAGATTGCCGTCTGCGAACGAGGGTTTTCGGTTGGAAGATTGCAGAGGGCCCTCGATATTCTGCAAGTTCGCTCAGGACTGTTCCCGCTATTTAATAAACCGCTTATTTGACCTCTCATTCCCAAAATATGTGAGATGCAGAAGCAGGTGTATCATGACTGCACAGCTTTGAGCGCTGGGCATGCACTGGTCAGTCGAGGCTGGAAGAGAATACATGGCAAGCAGACTGGACAGATGCTTTCAGCCTTCCAGCTGCACTGGTTGCTCTCAAGCCCTACTCTGAGAGCACGTACATCCTTGGCGGTAATGAAATATGCGTTCGCAGGGTAGACTGAATATAAGCTGACCGCGGACAAAAAGATAAAATAATAAAACTTACTGGCAATGGCGGCCGTGCTGTTTTTCAGGCTCAAGATAAGAGCAGTGGCAGAAGGAATAAAATATATACAAGGACAAAAGGACACGGCCCAGCTTTGATCAGCAGCGGAGAAAACAAAAAAAATTGGGCAGAGACACTTAAGACTGCTTACGTGTGGGAATGCGAAAGCATTACTGTGCCTGGGTGCATTGTTTACGCGTAATGTTCGCATGCGCGATAAAGTTCTTTTCTATGAGTTTATGTGTACGACGCTACCCGGAACGCTGCACAACGAACGGTTGCATCACAATTTTGACACGAAAGTCCGGGAAGGCCATATGGCACGAAAGTCCGGAATTGAAGGTCCATATGTGGTCGGTTCGAATCCCTGTCGCAAGATAGCCTCCGTACGACAATGGTTGCGTCACAATTTCGTTACGATTGTCACCACATGAATGGCGCCGCGTGTAGTTCGGCCAGTGGGGATGCATAGAGTACTGTCTGAAGTGGCGGTGCTCGGCTTGCTGTGTGCGTCATACGACCACTTGGTGACGTCAACCTATTTTTCTTGCCATTTCTCGGATTTTCTGCACCACCTGCGACTACACACCAACACACACGCCGCCGGCTTTACTCGTAACGGGACCAGTAATGCTTTCGCACTTAAAAATTGAGACTTTGTTGCGGGTTCATGAATTTCAGACTCGGGCGGGGCTTTAGTAACCGCTCGAATGCCTCGCTTCATAGCACGAAAAAGTGAACTTCAGACATGGCGTCCGTTGAGAAAGAGGAAAGATTAAGACAAACTGAGGCCTATGGGCATCGTCGCAACCAGTGAAATCTTGAAGCACAAAAGAAGTACAAACACTGAATGCTATACATCTGAGCTGCCGCATATTGCGAACATATGCGATTAAGGGTTCATTACACAGCACATATACCTATATATCGTTATTGGCACGTCAAAGCCGCTCTCCCGAGAGCGCGAGCTCGCAGTTCATAGGAGCGCTTTAATGCGGTACGATCTCATTATGGCACACATTTAGATGGCGTGTCGCAGCACTGTAGAGGTAACACTCAAGGCCATAACGAAACGATTCGCCGTTTGTCCGCGTCTTCTTGTTGTTGATGTTATCTGATCAAGCATTAGGTCTCTGAATGAGGACAGATACCTTTCGCTTTTCCGTGTTTAAACTTCAGCTTGGCTGGTTTTCCTTGATGGAGCCACCGGGAGCGGCTCCGCGACCTTGGCGAAAAAAGCTTCGCTGCAACGTACGGGCATTCTCTCAAGAGGAACGCCGTAATAGCGTGTACGTAGTAAGCGTCTCGTTGCATTTCAGCGACGAAAGGCTTCGCGAGCTTGTCACATCGAAAGTTCATCGTTGCAACTAGTAACCGCAGATTCGAACAAAGGAAAAGATAATAAATAACCTCGTGGGCGACTGAAAAGCCTGGCTGTGTGAATTTGCACCATCAGCATCAGGCAACCCCTCATTGCAGTAAACGCTCCGTTTAGACGTCGACGTTCGGAATCATCACAAAATTCATTCATTCATTCATTCATTCATTCATTCATCCATTCATTCAGCCGCAGCGGTGGCTCAGTGGTTATGGCGCTCGGCTGCTGACCCGAAAGACGCGGGTTAGATCCCGGCCGCGGCGGTCGAATTTCGATGGAGGCGAAATTCTAGAGGCTTGTGTACTGTGCGATGTCAGTGCACGTTAAAGAACATCAGGTGGTCGAAATTTCCGGAGCCCTTCACTAACGGCGTCCCTCATAGCCTGAGTCGCTTTGGGACGTTAAACCCCACAAACCAATTAATTAATTCATTAATTCAAGTAACATTTGCCTCACACAACTTAACCAGCGTTAGGGAAGTACTGCATTCTATGTCCACCAGAAGAGTAATATTAAGATCCCCGCTTCCAAGGCAGGGGTCATTCTGTGCAAGTGCACAGACCCTGTTTTCCCAGGTGAACGCCAAAACACACTCCTCCATTCTGTTGCGGAGTGATAATCCGACCAAAGAACTACCCAACACCTTGTGCCCGTTCCACCGCTTGCATGGGCTCCTTCCGAAATCCCGCTCGTAAACAGATATGAGCACGCATTTCTAGAGATCTGGACCCATGTGGTGCGTAACAAATACAACGATACTTCAGAGCACATGGCCGCCCCTTTCAAATCCTTTCATCACACGCAGCGAGGCTCGCATCACGCATCATATACATCTTCCGATGGGCGCAGTTAGCTGCGGCCAGGGGCTCCAAATGAGTCAGGTTCCGCCAGTCGAATGTCCCATCGGGCAGCTTGGTCACATGACCTCATTCTCAAGAGCATCCATTGCTAGGCAACCACGTGGGTAACGCGCCGAATAAAGTCCAACTTGCGTGCTATCGCTGTGAAAACTGATTCGGCACGCTCCAACGATACCCTGCGAACTTTGATTTCCAAAGGCCACATTGCGTGCTGAGTAAGAATTCTCAGCATCCGTCACACGATTAGTGCGCCCTGTAGCATTAGTAATCGCACCTCTAATGATCACTGCAGTCAAATACAACTCAAGAGCAAAGCGGCAGATGTCCCTCAAAGTAGGCCCTCCCGTCAATGGCATCGACAGATTTTCATGAACCCTAGGTTAATCCGATTAAGCCGTGGTTAATCCCCTTCAATCTGCCACCCCCTGTCATGTCACGCTCCTCAACGAGGTCCTCCAGCGAGTGGCTGGGGTGAATTTTCTACTTGATTCTTTAGTTGTATCAGAATACAGCACTATTACACTGGTCGAAGGAAGCATTTCTTTTTTTGTTCTTTTTGTGGCACCTGGCCCGGCCCGTTATATTGAATGCGCGTGCACCAACAACGCCGACCGAGTGAAGACGGCGCCAAACGTAATGCACAGGGCCACCTACAATTTTGACGGCGACAGCGATTCGTTAATGAAAGGGAAAGCGCGTCCCGGTTATGTCAGCGTGTAGCGAGTTGGGCATCTCAATCAACCAGCCGATCACTTTCTCGCAAATAACGCCGCAGGCGAGACCTGAAAGGACACTTGAGAGGTGGACGGCACCATCTTTAACGCTCCGCTTTCCCCAGGGAAGGCGACATGACTTATATATCTTCTTCTTCTTTAACTCTCTGCCATGGTTTATGTGTCTCGCCTCTGTGAAGCGGCATGAATGGCGATAGAAGCCAAGCGAGCATACAGCACAGTCGACGGAGCTGGCTGGGCCAGGAATTTTGCGGCGAAGGACGATAATGACAAAGGCTTTCAGAACACCAGAAAGGTAAGAGAGGGGTGGGGGGGAGGCTTTGAGGAAAGCGGGTGAAGTAGAAGGGGGGGGGGGGGGGGCGGTTGCACGTATTTTACGCGCTGTGGCGGCGGCCGGCATGCGAGTCATGCACGTCGGTGGTGCTGGAATGCCGGGTAGAGATTCGAGAGGCTGCGTGAGGGGGGGGGGGGGGGGGGGGGCAGCGCGGAGCGCCGTCGTCTTCTTGCCCCACAGCGGAGAGCGATGCGTTTCACACTGCGAGGAGGCAGGCTCCACGCCGGCGAGAAGAAACCCCGGCGCATTTCGCCGCACTAGTTGCGAGCAGTGCCGACGAAGCTGCGATTCGCGGTGGCTACACACGCACCTCGTTGGAATTGGAGTAGCCTTTCCGCCTTCTTGGGTGAAATCTTACCTTTCCAGATACGGGGCCACCTCTGCTTGGGCAGAAGAAAAGAGAACGCGTAGGTAGTGAGGAGAAGAGAAAGAGACAAGTAGGCAGGCGAAAGAGAACGAAAGAGTGTGCATGCAGCCATTAACGACGGTTTCGGAAACATGTATCGCAAGTGTTTGCCTCCGCGTCAAGTCAGACTGGAAAGACCCAAGTCTAACCACGGCACCGGGAAACAACCAGGTTCGCAAACACTGACGGGATGCAGAACAGATGCCTGATCCATCCCGTCCGTTCTTTCCCGACCCGCTGCACCGAATTCCTCGCTCGCTCGGGCCACGAATAGCGAGGAGCGGCGTCGGCGGCGTCGGCTGTCGACGACCGCCAGCACGCAGTGTGGAGGAGCGCGTCCTTGAGCCCCTCTCGGCCAAGCCCGTTATTCGCTGTGGCCGAGTGAACGACCTGCGTGTGTGTGCCCGGCGAATCGGGCAGGTTTATCAAGGCCGCCTCCTCCGCTGCTCCCCATCACTGGGGGCCCCCGAGGAGCCTCGACTCGCCCGCTCGGCGCGTCGTGCACGCATCCGCGCTTCTCGTCGTCCAGTGCCTCCCATAGAGAACAACACTGCCGAGAGAGGGACAGAGATTCTGCAGGGGAATCCAGGCAGTCGCAAAGCCTTGCCATCGAGCGAGAGAGAGTGCGTAAGAGAGAAAGAAATGGCCTGCGTCGCGTGCTGGGCAGCCGCTCCACCGCCGTGCACCCTTTCCCTTTCATTCTCTCGTAAGTATACGCCCTGCTCGCGCTCATCCCGCATCTGAACCGCTCGCATCCATCCGCACCCGTTTTGTTTTTTCTCTTTTCTGCCGGACTGCGTAGCAAGAGATTCGCCTCTGCTCCCCGCGCGGGGCAATAAAAACGGTGCAAAGAGCAGAAAGTGGTCGGCGCGGGAAGGCCCGATAAGGCATCAACCGCGTTCCGTATAAACGAATCGGCAGGGAACGAAGAAAGCGGTCGCGCTTTCGCGGAACAGGAGATAGAAAGAGAGAGAGAGAGGGGGGGGGTGAGACTGGAAGGGGGCAGGAACGTGCCTTCTCTGAACCCGCGTCGTTTCGGATCAGGTTAACCCGCCATTTATAACAGAGGCGCTGCTGCCCCGCGATGCAGCATCCCGGTCACTGCACTGCGCGCTCGCGAATGCAAGACGCATGCCAATGCGGTGACCGTTCGAGATGACCGACCAGCGTGCTTTCCGCGATGTGCGTCTCAATCACTGCCCCGCTTCTTTCGGTCGGCTAACGAGCGTGCTTTGAGCCGGGCGACGCACAGACAGGTTCAGAAGCCTGTCTGAGTATGCACCTTTTCAGACTTGTCCTTCTGTGTGCTGCCGTACTGACACGCTGTGGCAGCAGTGTTTAGATTGGCGGAGTTCACACAGGCGGCTCACTGCGCATGCGTGGCACAGTCAAAGGGCTCGTACGTGCGCTTAATCAAGTTGCCAACAGCGAAAAGGCCTTTAAGTGGGTGGCGTGACTGGTTCGAGCCAATCATGATAGGTGACGAGAGGGCGGTTCGATAACGATAAACAACTAGAAAGGTGCCAGGCAGTGAAGATCTGCGTCAATGGGAAAAAATAATTAAAAAAATATTGTCGTCTTAGCGTTCTCAAATGCCAGTTATCATTTCGATTCAAAACAAAAAAAAATTCTGCCAAAACAATATACCTAGGCTCAAGAAAGCCAATTCGTTAGCTTTCCAGCAGAAAACCCAATGTTTAATATTTTTACGGCCATGTTCAAAGTTTCTTAGAAACGATGGAAATAGTTTTTCCTCTATAAAAACGCAGCCACCGCGGTCGGGTTCGGAGTTCCCGGGTTCGAACCCGACCGCGGCGGCTGAGTTTTTATGGAGGAAATGCTCTGCGATGTCAGTGCATGTTAAAGATCCCCAGGTGGTCAAAATTATTCCGGAGCCCTCCACTACGGCACCTCTTCCGTCCTTTCTTCTTTCACCCCCTCCTTTATCCTTCCCTTACGGCGCGGTTCAGGTGTCCAACGATATATGAGACAGATACTGCGCCATTTCCTTTCCCCAAAATACAATTATTGTTAAACTATGAAAATAGTTGGAAACTGTAATATTAAGGACATTAGCGCCCTAGATGCACATGGTGTCGCACATGTCGCAAGAAATTCAGAAACGAAAATTGACATCAGTTATCCCTTCCCTTACGGCACGGTTCAGGTGTTTGCCGATATATGAGACAGATACTGCGCCATTTCCTTTCCCAAAAACCAATTTTTTTTAACCTGTGGCAAAGTCCCTCAGAAATCAAAGGGCGGAGGACTTGGTAGCAAACCCACTATTTTGTGAAATATTATTTGCTGCGTTCGCTAGCTGGCTTGGAAAAGCACCCTATTTGCAAGATGAAGGATGCTAAATTCGCCTGAAACGAAGAAATCAGTGCTAGGTCGAGCAGACAGAAAAAGTTTGTGTACAAAGCGTCTTCTGGACAGTCGCTCAAACAAATGCGCTCTGCGCCTTTCGACCCCAGGACGGACGCTTTGCCTGCAAGAAAACCGACTTTACTTACACCGGCAGTGCTCTGAAAAACACATTTTTCATCCATTTCTCAACCTCTGCTGCACTAGGATGTTGTCAAGTCAGTATAGAGTAGAAATAAACATAGTGTTCTGCGTGCTAATTCAACGGCACCTGCCTGTACACAGTAACTGACGAAAGCTTATCAGCGATCTGGCATAGCGACAAGTCAGGACAGAACTGAATTTAAGTGCTACTCTGGCTGTTTTGGCAACACCGGGATGTTCTCGAGAAGGCTCTGTCTATTCTTTCTTACCTTTCAAAAAACATGGAAACCTTGTTGCGTGGGATTAAGCTCGTAAGTCTCGGCGACACTGATAAACGGCGTCCGTTTCAGGCATAAAGATGAGGGAACAAAGCGTCTCTCTTTGACATAGGGGTCTGGGTGGTGGCTCTGACTCCACCTGATATCTGCTACCTGGTTTAATATCTGCTGTGGGATCCTTAGACCCAAGGTATTAAACTTATTTTTGGAATATGGCGGAGTGCTTGGCTTGAAGCACTCTGCCACTGGTCGGCTCGGTATTGCACTGCTCCGGATCGGCCCGGGGCATATTAGCGCGCGTCCTTTTCTTTCTATCTTTGCTCTCCTATCCTTCTACCCCTCCTACTTTCAGCACGCGGCAGCGAGCGTGGCTCGGCTTGAGCCAGTAGGCAGGCCCGTGCACTTTCCTTTTCTTTCTTCCGATCAGCATCAGCATACATCAGCGTCTCTCCCAGTCTAGCCTGTGGGCAAACTCCGCATTCTTAACTTGTATATAAACCAGAAAGGAGAACAGGAATAGTTAGCGCGGTGTTCGCAAGCAGCGTATCTCGAAACGTTACGAATGGGACCAATTTATACAGGGCTCTATCGGGGATGGCGCGACGTCCTGCATGACGCTGCCGGCCGACCGCTGCCAGTGACGCGGCGATAAGACACGAAATGAATTGGCCCCGTCCTGCGGTCTGTCTGTTCGCCCGCCGCATTCCCCCGAGCCGAGGGAATATCCGTGTTTCGCCCTGAAGCTTTTCTTGTGCTGAGCCGAGAGGGATAATAGCTTTCGACCGAGGCGTTTGTTGTTCGCAAGTTCGATCGGAATAACAAGTTCGTACCTTGTAAATGACGAACATATATACGCAATCCAACCTGTCGCCCACCACGGTGCTGAAGTATTGAGAACAGCTGCGGTAAAGCAAACAGTATATAGGAATAAGGCCTTCGCAAAAAAAAAAAAAAGATGAAAAGGAAAGACATAGGGGAGGAGTGACAGCGTCAAAGAAAATTTATGAGCATTCTTGAGCGTCGGTGCGTCAATCGCCTCGCAGTGGTGAGAATTGGGCAAGCGGCCAAGCGCATGTGGGAACTGCCCGGTACACAATTCCAAACACTGAGTCACGAGGAAGGGCGTTATACCTGATGCATGCATGGCAAAATTACTTTTTAAATGTAATTAAATTGCATTACTAATCACTTTCGTGAGAACTGCGGAAATATAACTGAATTATATTGTCAATTACTTGCTCGCAAAAAGCAATGACATTAAATTGCAATTCCTCTCAGAAAGTAATTTCATATTATTTTAAATAACTTTTAATTTTCGCACATACAGATAGTACGCTGGACGCAGCTCCTAAAATAATTTCAGATTTATCAATTTACTGCATCGCAGGAGCATCTCAGCTTCTAAGTGGTCATTGAAATTTTTGCTCTGCTCTGAAGATACTGTTCTCTTCGCCATGCTGAAGAGTCGTTCTACTGATGCATTTCCCTGTCTTGTGCACGATGAAAATATTTTTCAGCTGTGGGTGCAACTAAAGAATCGCAAAATGTCGGCATATCTGAGTTTGTATGAAGCGCCAGCAGCCATATGTAGCTTTTCCTTTTCCCAGTTTCAAGGTAGGGGCTAAGACCGCGCGCGCGTCGCTATTTCCGCCCACATGTGCAACTTCGCTGGCTTGCTGGCCAAGGCGTTTTAGCGTTGCCCCTGATTTCGAGACGCCCGACCCGGCAAACATAGATCTAGTCTTTGCCGACACAAAGAGAAGTGGAAAATACTCTGAAGTATTTTCGACAGTAAATACAGGCGCCCGTGTGCTGTGCGATGTGAGTGCACGTTAAAGATCCCCCGCCGCGGTGGCTCAGTGGTTAGGGCGCTCGACTACTGATCCGGAGTTCCCGGGTTCGAACCCGACCGCGGCGGCTGCGTTTTTATGGAGGAAAAACGCTAAGGCGCCCGTGTGCTGTGCGATGTCAGTGGACGTTAAAGATCCCCAGGTGGTCGAAATTATTCCGGAGCCCTCCACTACGGCACATCTTCCTTTCTTCTTTCACTCCCTCCTTTATTCCTTCCCTTACGGCGCGGTTCAGGTGTCCAACGATATATGAGACAGATACTGCGCCATTTCCTTTCCCCCCAAAAAAACCAATTATTAAAGATCCCCCGCTGGTCGAAATTACTCAGGCGCCCTCTACTGCGGCACTCTTTCTTCTTTCACTCCCACCTACCCCCTTCCCTCTCGGCGCGGTTTAGGTGTCCACCAAGAAGTAAGACAGTTGCTGCGCCATTTCCTTTACTCAAAAACCACTAATGCTGCCTGTCCGACGCAACAAGACGCCCAACAGTCAACCTTCTGTATAGACTCCACAACTGGAATCTCAAAACCCTCTGGTCAGGGTACACATGACTGAGAGCTATAGGTTACCGATAACTACCGCAACGGAACCAATCCGTCAAGTGTGGATGTGATAGATATCGTCGGTGCTGAGCGGAAAGCAACCTGCCTCTCTGGACATTTAGTGAACAGATTAGAGATTTGAAGTTTAAGCCTTTCTCGTGCGCGGATTCATTTAGCGCAATACAAGAAGGAGTCCCTCTCGAATTCTTCGACGAGCAGCTCTCTCACTGATAAGAGAATTTCACTGCTCCATCAGGTTTAAATAGATGTGATACGCGGCATCGCGGAACTGCAATGGCATTCTTCACTGAAGCAGCGCTCATGCGGAAAATCCGAAATCTCCGATCGCTATCGAGACACAAATGAAGGAACGTTCTAGCTACTCTGCAATAGGGGATATTCGCTCACTGCAGCCCTGAGTCCTTACAATGTTTCAACGCACGCACAATTATATTCCTCGTCACGAATAGGGCATTCTGGCTCAGTGGTTAGGGCTCTCGGCTACTGATCCGCAGTTCCCGGGTTCGAACCCGACCGCGGCGGCTGCGTTTCGATGGAGGCGAAACGCTAAGGCGTCCGTGTGCTGTGCGATGTCAGTGCACGTTAAAGATCCCCAGGAGGTCGAAATTGTTCCGAAGCCCTCCACTACGGCACCTCTTTCTTTCTTCTTTCAATCCCACCTTTACTCTTCCCTTACGGCGCGGTTCAGGTGTCCGCCGATATGTGAGACAGATACTGCGCCATTTCCATCCCCCCCCCCCCCCCCCAAAAAAAAAGAGCAATCTTCATTACTCTCATATTAGCCCCCTCTTGATAGAAATATACACCCGGCGCATATACGTACTTTATAAAAAACCACCCGACTTGATCAGCGTTGCACCGTAAATAAAGAATAATGTGACCAGCAAATGGGACGTATTTATTCAACATCCATCTTGTTTACCTAACGTACGTAAGCCGGCTTCGACAGTGTGGTCGCTTGAAACTTTTTTCGTAATTTGCGGATTGTACATTTCTGTTCGGGTCGTCCACAAATTACGAAAGAAGTTTCAAGCGACCACATTAATAATAATAATAATAATAATAATAATAATAATATAATAATAATAATAATAATAATAATAATAATAATAATAATAATAATAATAATTGGTTTTGGGGGAAAGGAAATGGCGCAGTATCTGTCTCATAGTATCGTTGGACACCTGAACCGCGCCGTAAGGGAAGTGATAAAGGAGGGAGTGAAAGAAGAAAGGAAGGGTGCCGTAGTGGAGGGCTCCGGAATAATTTCGACCACCTGGGGATCTTTAACGTGCACTGACATCGCACAGCACACGGGCGCCTTAGCGTTTTTCCTCCATAAAAACGCAGCCGCCGCGGTCGGGTTCGAACCCGGGAACTCCGCATCAGTAGTCGAGCGCCCTAACCACTGAGCCACCGCGGCGGGTGCGACCACATTGTCAAAGCCGGCTTCCTGGGAGACCTTATTGCACAACCACGAAGCAGAAGAACAACGCAAAGTCATCGGTCTCGCCCTGACCGCCGCCGAGTCCCAAGGGATTCCGGCCGACGGTTAGGGGAATGAATGGGGATTTAGGCTATAGCCTTCTTCCTCGTTATTTTTGACGGGTGCAAATTAAAGTTGTTTCTCTTTCTCTCTCGTAATTTGCGCCAACATTTTTCTTTCATTCGTGTCTGCCCCTTTCAGTCGCATTGACCTGACATGCTTCGACATAGAATGTCACCCGAAGGTACTTCACGAAATGTTCACGGGTTTCTGCTGGTCTCAAAACGTAAGGGCGTGATCACCGCCATTTTTTTTCCCTCACCTCCCCTTTTTTTATTTATATGGACATTAAAGGAAAGGCTGGTGCCTGGCGTCTCAGTTTCAAGTAAGGAAAGAACAGACTAGAACTGATGGCATAATGCTCAACAAAACACAACTGCAAGATCAAAAATACAGTAAATCAAAATAGAAAACACAATTTCATTTATTTTACGCCGAAACACTCCTACTCGGGCCAAGTCATTCCTGCGCACATCAAAGAAAAGATCATCTTTGAACGTCATTACAGATATAGTCTTACCAAACTAAAGACCAAACAAGCCCCGCAGCTTTGAAATATGAATACGAAAACGTATCGGCTTCGATAGCACGCATATTGTATGCGTATTACGAGACAGCTTGCGACTCAACACCGGCAACGGAACGTTCTCCTTATTGTAACACCCTCAACGGAAGGACTTCAAGAGAACAGTCCGCGCTGGGGAACGTTTAGGCCGTTTCTTCACCCGCGGGGCTTCCCCGCCGCTGATCTATGTATCCACCGTGTTCCAAGAGTGCAGGCATACCCGCACGCACACACACACACGGGCACCCGACGCATCGCTAAACACCTGTGCCATCAGATGGGGAGCCCAAACTCCTTCCTTCTCGACCTGCGAGAGCTTCCTCAAGATACCCCTCCCCGACACCATTTACATTTCACCAATTTTTTTTTTCTTTTTATGCGCGCACATATACCTGTAACGTGGGCTCGCTTGTTCGCGCTTCATTCTTCTTTCTTTTTTTTCCCCCTTCTTTTCATCGCCCTTGTCCCCTCCGCTCCGGCTTCGACCTTCCTGGGTGTGCACCTGAATGGCATTGCGTAACCGGGTGTGGGGGCAAAAACAGCTCATTCTCGGCGGCGTCGTACCGCGGGGAGGTCGTTCAGTGCTCGCCGGTGTGGGAGCACAACGAGCCTCGGCTTGCCTTCGCATCCATGGCGTACCTTGACACCGAAATTCGCGGTAGGTCACCGCTCGCCACCAGGGTTCACGACCAAAGGTCGCGCGCACATTCATGACCCCGAAACTTTTCTTTCGAGTAGCACTTGCTTCGAGTGCGACCTGTATCTCGATTATTTGGTTCGGGGGAGAAATTATTTGCCGGGCTTTTAATTTTATTTTGTGCGCGTAAAACCGATGTGTTGGTGTGCTCTCGTGTTTCAGAAGCGTCGAAATAAAATAAAACATGTTTTTTTTTCTCGTAACAAAACAAAAAAAAATTGACATTTGATTATGTTGCTTTCTTCTAATCTATGTTGCCGTTCATTTCAAGGTCAACCCTTAAAGTGTCTGTCGCGCGTGCTTTCTGTAAACCACTAAATCACAGACAGTCTGAACTAACTTTGTGGCCTACTATTTTAATCCGCACACTTTCTAACACTGTATGCTTAGTCGAAGTCACGATCGAATTATTATTACCACGATTATTTAATAGTAATAGTTTTGGTCTGGTCCGCCCAACATTGTTTTCATTTCAAGTCACTCTCAGGCGTTCTGTGACCTCGGGCCATTAAACACCCCAAGTCACCTTCATCACTTCGCCGCATCGACACGTGCATGTCAGCAGTAAACTTTCTCCGCAAGTTTTTCATTTCCACCCGTCCGATCAGCGACTGTCATCGCTCGTAGATTCAATGACTGGTCGGCTTTCTACGCACCAGAGGTGCCTCCCATAAGATTAAACTGCGACAGCCTCGGACACGGACAATATCGTGAACCCGAATACAGCCACTGCTGCTAATACCACAAGTTCCCGGGTCTTACCTCGCAGTTGGTCTCTCAACTTGATCGGTCCCTAAATCTCCCTCACAACTCGTTCAGAGGTGCCGAGAACAACGTGTCGGGAGACTGTACGCGCCGTACGCGTCAGCGTCGTATGTACAGTCTCGGTCAAAAGTCTTAAGGCCACAGCGTTCAGCTGCAGCGAAATGAATGTTCATAGAATGCTCCGTGCGGCGGATCATTAAAAAAACAAGACAAGTCAAGCAGGAAGCTTCTCTACCGCAAGAAGAAACCGTCTGCTAGAATTTCAAGGTCTTTAATAGTGCCGTAGTGGCTCTGTTATTCGGCTGAAGACTGTATACGTGCTCGATCCGCATTGCCGGGCTCCAAAGGAAGCCCGGTCGGCGCCCACAGGTGGGAGTTCCTTGGCCGGGTGGGTTTTAATCGCGGCGGTTGTGTGCGCGCGCGCCCCGAGCCCCGCCATCGCGTGCGGCACGCGGCGCATCCGTTGCGCGTGCGCGCTCTCACAAAGAGCGGCGCTCCAAGAATGCCTCCACCTGAGCCAGTGGCGGCGGCGGCAGATGTGGCGCGCTCCCCGCCGACGAAGAGCGCGAACCGTTGCGGGCGCGACGCAACAGGCGGTGCGCGCGCTCCCGTGCGGCGTGCCCCTTGCGCGAGTGCGCGGTGCGAGCTTGTTTGCGCGCGAAAGGGAGCGGCCCGCGCGGACAGGGAGCGGTCCCGGACTGCGCGAGCACCGCCGGTCCAGCGGGAGCGCCTTCTCGAGGCGGTTCTCGTTTCGGGAATGGTGACGCTGTACCGGAGGAGACAGGGTGGGAGCCACAGCTGGATAAGTGGAAGGGAACTTTGTCCTGCGGAGGACGTGGTTTGGCCGACGACGATGATGATGGCGATGATGATGGAATGATGGTGGTGATGTTGATGATGGTGTGATTTCAGGCGGAACCCGTCAAGCCCACTGTGCACTGTCAGAACTTTTCGTCGGAAAGGAACTTTTCGGCGGAGGAAAGGAAAATTAACATTTCAGCTGACAGCAACTACGCCACCAAAGAAGACAGCTCGGTTGCGGAAAGGCGAACTTCCCGTGTAGAAGGTTCCCCCCATCCCTGAGGATTCTCGTCCAACTTATTTTCTGCGTTGTTTCAGTGAAGCCCGTATTTTGCTGCGATCGCGAGCCACTCCAAAGCGTCCTACTGGGTCCACATTCGCACATGGGCGAATTCACGACTGGAGACGTCCTACCAACTTTGAGCGAGACACCGCTGGGCAGACACCACTGACATTACCTCTTTTTGATGGACAAACGCCTACTGTTTCTATTTTGTAAAATCGTGATTAATTTCGCCAAGCGACAACACATAGCAATAAAAAGACATGACGTTGCGCTCGTCATGTCTTCTTACTCTGTGTCGTTTTTTAGCGCAATTCATAGTGAAGCCGACTAGCCCACAGCATCTTTTGCTAAAGCCCATACAGATTGTCCTGTCGCATGGCTCCATTCGACAACGGCCCTTAAATACGCCCGTGGACCCACGTAACCGACTGAACCGCGTTTCTGACACGTGCAGCATGTGTCACGTGACAGCCATCGCTCCGTCAACAAACTTCCAGCGAGGCAGAATTCGCTAGAAAAGGGGGGGGGGGGGGGAGGGACAATATTCAGCTTCACCTGCTACAATTTTTGAGTCCAGTGCCTTGAACTGTGTGGCCATATTCCTCCGAGTTCCCATCCTTCTGCCACTACCACCTGGCAGTACTGCCTTGCATTTTAGAGGACCTACGCTCCTGTATTTCCTACTACGGTTGTTATGTTGTTTAGAAACAGTTAATGGTCGTGGGGAGGCCGTTTAGCAGACTCAAAAAGGAAATGCGCGCTGGGCACACGACTCCTTCTCTGCATGCTCAAATGGTATCGACGGGAGGCGTGTTGGTTTTACGTTTTCTCTTTATGCTTGCTTATTTTCTTTGCTTCTTTCTTTTTTATTTCTGTCTAGCCTTGCTTCTCTATTTGGTCGTTGTTTCCTTCATCCTTTATTTCGCTCCTCCTTCCATCCTTCTTCCTCTGTTCCATTCCGTTCTTGCTTATTTCATCCTGTCTCTCTCTCTCCTATTTCCTTCTACTTTCATCCCTCGTCCTTCCTTCCTTCATTCATTGTTTTTCGTTATTTCTCTGCTTCCTATCCTCTTCCATCCCCATTTCCACTCCTTTTCTCTTTTCTTCTTTTCCTTTCTTTGTGCGATCTTTTTTTCTTTCCTTCTTTTTGTCTTCGTGCAGTTCTCTGAAGCGTCGTCTTTCTTTGTTTCCCAGAACCTTCCTCAGCTCCTCGGTGAAATCCCATCGTGAGTCGGTCGGCTTGCCAGATCCAACGCACACAGTAACGACTTCCCTCCAGCGGTTCAAATTAAAAGGACTCGCCCTCACGGAATGTGCGGCACGTGCGCGCGCCAATGGCGTCCGCAAGCAAAGGCGACTGATCTCCGCGAGAGATTTCGTCAACAGGTGTGAAGAGCAGCGGAGCACGTACGACCGCAATGAGGAATCCGCAGACGAGTGCGTGCGTGGTATTTCAAGCGCTTCAGCGGCGGGGCAAAGGTTCGATGCTATTGGCATCAGTGGCAGCGAGCTGAGGTCGGAAACGAAGGTGTATATATTCCAACACGAGGCATGCGCTGCCTGCCATCCGAAACGGGGTCTGCATACAGGTTAGTGAGTCAGTCCTTCTATAGCGCTGCGTTGTGCAAGGGTCGCCTCAAGCACAGCGTGCCGGAAAATGCGGCCCCTCTTATTACTTCAAGCCTACTACCTCCTCACTTTGACAGCGGCTCTGGCGAGTGCGCGGCGCTCTCTCAGCAATACCTCTATTCTCTCTTCTCAACGTGCACGCTTGTGTGAGAAGCGCTTAGAAGAGGAAAAAAAAAAGGGAAGAAAGTATAAACACAAAGGAACCACCGACGGGCGAGTTGGCGCAGCCGTGGCGCAACCAACCGCGCGTTCTTCTCCTCCCAGCATCGAGGCTCGTCGGGGCGCGAAATGGCGCCGTTGCAGCATCGAGTCGCGTGTGTTATGAAACGGCGCGCGCTGTTATATTTTCTTCCTGGTCGGAGGCGAGTGAGCCACGTCACCAACCGGGCCCCTCTCGCGGCGTCGACCAGAGAAGAGCGCGGTATCAGGGAGGGGGAGGGCAGAGTGGTATCCACAGGAGGAGCAACGACTCCCGCCCCCTCCTCTCCCCCGACGTCGTCGGCGGCGGCGTCGTCGTCCGACGAGCCGGCGCAGGAGAAGCGGAGCCCCCTCCTCGGACCCGCGCGGCTTCTTCCTCGCTCAGCGCGGGCGAGTTCAACGGCACGCCAGCGAGCAGCAGCAGCAGCAGAAGCAGCAGCGACGGAGGAGGCACGGCAGCGGTCGTTTACCGCCGGCCGTTTCCTGCGAAGTCACCTTGCGAGCCATCCCCAAGGAGAACCCGTTCACTGGCCCTTCTTCGCCCCCCCCCCCCCTTACCCTCCATCCACCTTGCTGCTTTTCCGACCCCCCCCCCCCCCCCCTCGCAACCACCAGCACTGGATCGCCCTTCTTGCCGCCGAAAAAAGATGGCGTGTGTGTGTGTGTGTGGGGGGGGGGGGGGGGGGGGCTTCACTCGCCGCTGCGCGATGCCGCTTGCCGCACGCTCGCGCTGCTCCCCCACTGACTTGATCCACATCAACCCTCCCCCCTTGAGTCTCCCTTTCTGGCCCCCCTTTTCCAGTCCGCATCCAGTCCTGGACCAGGGCGCCTATGGCTCCTCACGGGTGCGCAGACAACAACCGCTCCGGGGAGAGTGCAACGCGCAGAGAAGGTGGTTGCCGTGGAAGAAGAAGCCGTGCTAGAGGATGCATGCCCACTGGCCTGCTGCTGCAGGAGAAGACCGCTACGGGGCCAGGCGGCGGGGGCAACTGGGCACGTAAACAAGGCGCCAGCGGTGGTTGCCCGAAACCGGAGCGATACGCCGGCAAGAATCCCCCCCCCCCCCTTTTTTTTTTCTTCTCCCTTTTGACGTCACGTAGGCATACGTGTCCGTGGGCCGGATTCGCGGGCAGCCCAATATAGCAGTGCATCCGACGTGTCTCTGACGCTTCGGTCGAACTTGTCTTGAGCCAGCAACGTAAAGGATGGGTCTAGAGGACAATACACTGCTTGGGCCTCGCGGCGTAAAACTGGAAATGATAAGACTCCGAGCGCTCAGTACTCACCTAGGTTTCAATTTAGTTTCAAAATGCCCTGAGCAACATTCTTTTCGGGAAGCAGGAAAACAACAAAGTTTTATGCTAAGACAAACTAAGGCTGATGCGTGACTTTTCCCGTCCCCTCATACGTCCCGCAATAAAATTTGTGCTCAGAACAGCTGAGCCGATATGTCTTATCGTTGCACTACAACAGAACTCGGCTCTGCTTCAGAGAACACTAGGGAGAAATGACCAAGTGGGAAATCCCACGCATCCTTCAAGGATGAAGTGCTTCACGCATGCGTGGGACAACGCTTTGAGACTATGTGAATGCGTCGGGCACTGTTGTCCTCGGAGAAATCGATTACGCTGTGCCAAACACTGCGTCTGCTGCGGCATATAATTTGTGCAGTAACCAGTGCAGCCATCTCTTTCCTGTTCGGCCTTCACTTAAATGGAATATTTTGCGCGTCGGTGCCTTTATCTTGAAAGGTCTCTACAATACGCAGCGATCGTAATGAACTCAGCAAGCCAGTGCCCAGAGAGGCTATTTATGTGCGGGCCATGTTTTTCTTTTAGAGTCAGTTTCTGTTTCGGTCAGCACGCGGCTCCTGCGTGATGTCACATTTTATTCCCTACAGCATCGGTGATCACGTGGGCTCGGAAGTATGTGACGCGAACGTCGTTTGTTGGCGCCTCATGCTGCGTCGCAGATTGCTGTATGTTGTATTACTCGATGTCGATTTCCGCGCGTATAGTGAGGTCGAAGCTTCTCGCTGGGCAACACTGAAGACCACAGTAAATCACGTCCCACTCAATGCCTTGAACTGAAACTTGCGGCATGGATGGCATCCGTATACGCTGAGGAAACAAAATTTTCAGGGTGCACTTTGGCGATCTTAAGTGCGCGAGGCGAAAGCCTTTCCGCGCGACTTTGGCTGCTACTGTTGCTGCCTTTGTGAACTACTAATTAATGGTTAATTAAATAACGACTACTAATTAATGGCCAATTACCTATTAACTGCTACGTTTAACTGCTAGCTACTATTTAATAGTTAATCAACTGCTAACTCATAATTAAATGTTAATTAACCGATAGCTACTAACCAGTGGTTAATTACGAGCTATTCATTGATGTTTGCTTAATCCTTTCAAGTGACTATTTAGTAATGACTAGTATTAGGTACGACTAGATAGCTAGTTAATTAGTTGCTGGATGTAACGGACGCCGGGCAGATCCATGGCCGCGAGTATGTGCCATTAAAGGCTCTCCCCTTAATATATTTTGCTAGTACTTCATACTTAGTATCTTAGCCTTCCTCACTCTAAAATTACAATTTCTTGAGAAATGGTTCATGCAGTAACCATCCATTAATTACAGGCAGTTATCTCAACTTAATTTAATTTGCTTTGAAATCGGCGATGATTTTGGCGACGAAGACGACGCTCAAATGTGACAGTCAACTGTGACTCAACGTAGCCTCCATCTTCAGCAAAGATATATACGGCTCGAATCGGGTTCTTTAACGGGAACTGACATCGCGCAGCACAAAAGCGCTTCTGCATTCTGCCTCCATCGAAATGCGGTCGGCACAGCCGCGATTCGATCCCGCGATTATGGGCAACATTGGCGATTTTCACGAAATCGACGCGACGCTGCGGAAGCGCTCCGAACTAGTTCAAGAAGGACCGGCGC
The DNA here is from genome assembly GCA_030143305.2 of Amblyomma americanum. Lineage (NCBI taxonomy): Eukaryota > Metazoa > Arthropoda > Arachnida > Ixodida > Ixodidae > Amblyomma > Amblyomma americanum. The sequence goes on along the minus strand of JARKHS020031936.1, from coordinate 102,953 downwards.
GCGCGGAACCATGTCGTTTGTTCCGTTGCGCGTGTGGTTCGCCGGCCATTACCAGAGTTCTTCACTGATGTATCCAAGGAGCGCTGTAACATGGGTGTTCCCACGCTAACGAGATAGATAAGCCGCCAGATGTCATTGCGTGAGTTTTCTGAGCAGTTATTACCAGGCACCGAGTATATATCTCTAAAAGATGACCTGCCTTGACTATAAGAGGCGCTGTTTGTGAACAAACATCGCAGAGCACATTTGAAGCGCGCAGGGTTTTGTGCCTGACTGTAATTGCAGGCCTTATTGCGGCATGCGTGTAAGGTGATAAGGATGCAATCCCATCAACGGAGAGGGGAGGTGATATCATTTAATTCGCATTTAATTTCATTCCTTCCAACTATTTTTGCACTTCGTTACTGTTCCGCATATACGCTCGCTGTTGACGCGATAGCATTAAAGGCACCGTTACCCAGAAAATCTGGCGTCGGCGTTGTAAGCGAAAACAGACGAGCATGGCTCTGGCATGTGGTGCCCAGAGGACAACCTATGAGGCAGGTGGGCCACCTATGGGCCACGTGACCTTGCAGCGTGATCACAACCTGTCAACCGCATAGTAAGCAAACTGCCCACCGTGGCAGGTGGCAGTTAAATTAATGATTGGTCGCTCGGGAAGAGCAGCCTGTGTCTCACAAGGCCCACCGCTGGGAGCACCTGCCATCGCAGGGAAGTGGCGCATTCCTTAACCGCTGCACCACTACGCCAGGAAAGGTGTGAGTGCCAATGATATATGAATGTTAAGTAGAGAATGAGTTTCTGCATATATAGGAGTTAACCCGTTAAGCTATATAACGCGTCATACCATTAAGGAGGAACTTAAGTGTCCCCTCGAGACTTTCACTGCAATCAAACTGACCGACAGATGGCAAGAATCAGCTTTGACGTAAATAATTGTATGGTAGTGGCCTTACATTCATTACAGGGTTTCCAACCACTATGCACGAACAAACTGAGAACACACGACGGTGGAGAAGGCGACCTCATGGTTCTCGCTTTCCACCAATACACAGCGGTTAGAAATCTGTTTCTTTTTTCGTATTTAAAGAAGGACATGAGCTAGTAAAACTGGATTACGTGGATGAAGTTCGAAACGGCGCACCTGTGTCAGATAAAACTCAATTAAGCGACTGCAAATGACAGACTTACCTGGCTGGATTTCTGCCAAGCAGAGTGACAGACGCTGGGTCTTGCTTATCTCTAGTGCTAAACTAAAAAAAATTGCTCTTAAAGTTGTTGTTGTTGTTGTTGTTGTTGTTGTTGTTGTTGTTGTTGTTGTTGTTGTTGTTAGCCTATCAAAAGATGGCACATACCCACACTGGGGGATCGGCCAAGAATCGGGTGGCTATTCACCTGAAAGTTTTGTCATTCATCTATTGTACAAGAGTCTTCATCGATGTCGCTGGGGTGGAGGGGTCTAACTTTCTTCAAACTGCGCGTCGACTGTCAACAGCTCCGCTCTCACAGCGGCTGTACACCGCACAACGATTTCTCCCCTCTCTCTAGCTTATAGCTTTACACCCTCGAGAAACGAAGGACTGCTGACTCACACCAGTTTGCCTCCATCGACAAACAATCGCGAATTTGTCGTGGAATCGTCAAACAAGTGCTATTCTACCTATAATGACCGCAGAAGCAGTCCTCCCAGAAACGACGCCATATTGAATCAGTCGAGACACCCTTCTAGGTTGTGAAAATCGCTATGCAGTACATATATAGTTCAGTAAAACTTCTTTTTGGGCTAGTTGGTGCATTTTTTAACCAAGGGAACGGAGCAGCGCAAAAACATGCAATCACACAAGAAGGACAAGACAGCGCTCGTGTCGTGTCGTCCTTCTTGTGTGATTGCATGTTTTTGCGCTGCTCCGTTCCCTTGGTCAAAAAAAAAAACATATATAGTTGTACAGTAACATGCAGTAAGCCCTCGTGGCGGGTCTTTGGCAGCGTTGTGCCTCTTGCAGTAAATGCACGTCGTCTACCGCGAGCGTTTATTTCCTCCTAACACACTGCCTGTTGTTCTATTTTCAAAGTATACAGCCCCTTCCTATAGCAACATTCGCAAACGGAGCATTTTAAAAGCTTACAACATTTCGCAATTTGAGAAGCGAGTACGTATATGCCGATGACGCACTTGGGACCTCTATCAAAACAACTAACAGCCTCCTTTTTAGTTCTTGTTACTATGAAGGGGTTCTCATCCTGGGTATAAACAGATGTGTTAACGCGGTTGGCATTGTGCAGTAATGAGTCACCTGCACTCCTGGGACAAGATGGACGCGTGTTAGTTTACGCGTTTCTTTTTTTTTTTGCGTCGTAGAGTATCTAAATTACTTCTAAGTGCTCCAAGCTCGCGCCCAAACAGAGTTAATCCCCCGCGAGCACCCTCTAATTTACATTTTCGGCCGCTTTATCTGCGCGCATAATCTTCCGCCTACAGCGCGAAAAACAAGGAAAACAGCCTTAGCGAGTCGGTTACTTCGACGACGGAATGCTAGAGAGCTCTCGTTAAGCACAGTTGTTGTAAACTACTCCGGAGTAAATGGGAGAGGCGCTAACGGTGTTCGCACAGGGGGATGCACTACACGACGCGACAGTTATATATACCGTCACGTGAAACAGTGACGACTAATGTGGAGAAAGTGTGCACTGGAATGAGTTACGCCTTTTTGCTTTTTCCTTTAAGTGCCCTCATTTGCACTAAACAGCAATCACTGGCACTGTGAAGTAAAGAGATAAAAGCCCCGAGATTTCGTTCACAGTTCCCTACCGTTAGGCCTACAAGCCGTGTGGAGCTGTGAAGCGGGTGCAGTCGCGAATGTGCAACTGAACTGTGATCGCCTACAGGCTACGGTGGATGTGAGGAGGGGAGAGAAGATGTGAATTGACGAGTCTTGTCGTTTGCGTGCCTGTTGTTTTTAAGAGGGAAGACGTAATTCCTGACGGTGCAAACTTGAGCGAAGGGTGGGAGAAAAGCCGCAATCGACAAGGGGACTTTTCCCACTGGGGGTCTCAGTCTCATCTCGCCCCACGCGGCCCGCGTTCACTAACTTTTATCTCCCGCGCGCCAGTAGCCGGATAGGGGAATAATAATATAATAATTGGTTTTGGGGGAAAGGAAATGGCGCAGTATCTGTCTCATGTATCGTTGGACACCTGAACCGCGCCGTAAGGGAAGGGATAGAGGAGGGAGTGAAAGAATAAAGGAGGAGAGGGGTTCCGTAGTGGAGGGCTCCGGAATAATTTCGACCACCTGGGAATCTTTAACGTGCACTGACATCGCACAGCACTCGGGCGCCTTAGCGTTTTTCCTCCATAAAAACGCAGCCGCCGCGGTCGGGTTCGAAGCCGGATAGGGGAAGAGAGAAAATGAGGACGGGTCCATGGAGAAACTAAAGCGTAAAAAACTAAGCAGAACGTGGAGAAAAGTAAGTTCAACCCCTCCCCTCTCCCACTCAACGGTAAAAAAAAATCAATAATTTTTTCAGTTCTTGTTCAAACAAACAAACAAACAAACAACAAACCGATAAATAAGTCAGAAACTGAAATCAAAATTTATTCCTCTTTTTTTCAGTCGTTTTTTTTTTCTTATCGTAATCAAAGTTTCTAGGCGCTTACCACGAATATATAACTATTGATGTAGCGAGGGACGACCGGACACCAAGAAATTGTTTACGGTTACGGGTCATCAGAGGGCAAGAAATAAAAGGAGACACAGGTGAAGTTCCTCTGGAACAAAGGAGGAAGTTTTTATGCCAAGGAGCCGCCTGTTCGAGACCACATCTCAGAAGAAGACGACTCTCTTGTCGAAAAGGTGGTCAGCGGAGTGAACCTCTCCTCCCGCCCCGTGTTCAACTTTGTCCTGTTATTTGGGGTCGTGCGATCTTACTCAGTTTGGAAGTGGGGGCGCTCTTGGTAAATGGTGCAGATAGTGTTCCTGTATATGCTCCCGGGAGCATAAACAAGTACACTACACGTGCAGCAGGGGCAGGTCAAAGTAAGGGACTGCGGCCTGGATGTCCAGAAGGCTCTGACCGTAGGAGTCAGTGTCGCGCGCAATCAGATTTTGCGTAGCGCCGTCTTCTCACGCCCCTGCAAAGGTCTTATCTATGTCACACATAGATAGAGAACCACACACATAGTGTATGGTGCAGTCGTGAATTCGAGTAGTCCGACACTAATATTGCGTATCATCCACAGAGCTGTTTTGTTGGAAAGATCAGTGCGGATATTTTACTACTTCCGGCCTATTTGTGGTAAACAGCAAGCTCCTTCAAGCTTTTCCTTCCGAGGAAATGAGGTTCTGTATAATAGCGGCCCAGTTAGCACTTCTGCATGGCTTTAAATAATAAATAAAGTGCGGTAAAAACCGCCACGGTTACTCTGTGCATGGAAGTAAACAGCACGTGTTTGCCCATTGAGCTTCTTCGCCTATTTCATATTGGGTGATTATGAAGAACATAACTTTATATGTTGACTTTGAGCACATATATACTCAGCGCGCGCAGACCTTTGAGAGGTTGGCATCAAAATTTCGCGCAGAAACATTCTTGCGCTACTGATCCGGAGCTCCCGGGTTCGAACCCGACCGCGGCGGCTGCGTTTTTATGGAGGCAAAACGCTAAGGCGCACGTTAAAGATCCCCAGGTGGTCGAAATTATTCCGGAGCCCTCCACAACGGCACCTCTTTCTTCCTTTCTCCTTTCACTCCCTCCTTTATCCCTTCACTTACGACGCGGTTCAGGTGTCCAGCGATCTATGAGACAGATACTGCGCCATTTCCTTTCCCCAAAAACCAATTATTGTTATTACTATTAAACATTCTTGCGCTGCGCGCCCTCTTTATTGACGCACTGAATACAACTTCCAAGATTGACACTCCAGATGGCCTTGCGGGCCGTACACGGACGGGAGTCACTTTATTTACCGTCGCTTTGCAGTTCTAATGTAATTGCCTCCCATTTACTCATAGATAAGCATCATCCGGCTATGCTTTGTGCTTTACTTCTGTTTATTCGTTGTCATTTGTTTTTTGTTTCACAGCGTCTGGGCCTGCGCCCTACTGTATGGTTGGTGTAGTTTTCCCGTCTGTTTATCGTACAAAACAATCGGTCTCACTTATATCCCAAATACAGGCGCTTTTACACTTAAATAACCGCGTTCTGGCATTATATCTCCTCTAAATTAGCAACAGTGCTTGCGTCATACCGCTCAGTGCACACGTAAGGGGTAATCACGCACCTGTGACGACGGAGCAACAAACAGCGGCTGGCACCTCGTAGGTAAGCTAAGGGGAAAAAAAGCTGCGTAGAAAAATAAAAAGGCTGAAAAAATTAGGATTCGTTTTTGAGGGAAGGAAATGGCGCAGTGACTGTCTCACATATCTCGGTGGACACCTGAACCGAGTCATAAAAAAGCGATGAAGGGGGGAGTTAAAGAAGAAAGGAAGAAAGCGGTGAAATAGTGGAGGGCTCCGGAATTATTTCAACGACCCCTAAGGAGGAGGAGGAAAAAAAATTTATGTGCATCTGAGATAATCCAGGATATAGAAAGCGAAAGATGTCGGCGTTCACTGTGTTCATTGGCGTTGGCAATGTTCTAGACGGCGATGGCTTTGAGGGAAGGAAGGGTGCATAAATGGCTCCCTGGATATGCGGACGCCTCATTCGTGCTTTGATACATGTAGCGGTGGGGAGAGAGATATGTCGCCTGAATGCATTAGCGCCGACAGCGTTGTGGATGACATGCGGCACTGCAGCAATAGCTAGGCCGCAGCGTTCATTTGGTGATGAATCTCGCGATCAACCATTAACTGCATGCCACCTCCCAGGGTGGCAGGGAGGGCGCGCTGCCCATACAGTGTGCAGAACGCAATCAAAGCAGGCTTTTGCAGTTGGACATCAACGCCACGTACGTGGAAGCGAGATTGAGGTCTCCACTGACCCACGGAGCTGGTTGTGCGCGTTTCCTTTCGTGAAAATGAACGGCCTATTTAACCCGCCGCGGTGCATGGCTCAGTGGTTGGACCGCTCGGCTACTGATCCGGAGTTCCCGGATCCTAACCCGACCGCGGCCGCTGCGTTTCGATGGAGGCAAAACGCTAATGCCCCCGTGTGATGTGCGATGTCAGTGCACGTTAAAGATCCCCAGGTGGTAGAAATTATTCCGGAGCCCTCCACTACGGCCCCTCTTTCTTCCTTTCTTTCATTCCTTCCTTTATCCCTTCCCTTGCGGCGCGGTTCAGGTGTACAACGATATATGAGACAGATACTGCGCCATTTCCTTTCCCCAAAAACCAATTACTTGCAAAGTTGTCAACGCCAATGAATTCTATGAAAGCCGTCGGCTCACTTGTTTTGTTTGGTTTTTGAGGAAAGGAAATGGCACAGTAACCATCTCACATATCTCGGTAGACACCCGAACCGCGCCGTAAAGGAAGGGATAAAGGAGGGAGGGAAAGAAAAAAGAGAGAACTGAAAATTGAAAGTTGGATTTTGATGAAAGGCGCGGCGCTCCGCAGTGGCGAAACACCTGTGGCTCGGTGCTACTAGTGGCGCATGCGCAGTGGTGAATAGGGGAGCGAGAGAGAAATATCCGCGGCGAGGCCCGCGTTGTGACGTCATGTGCCTCCTTGGAGTACCGCCACGGCGAAATCGCAAGTTCGCGGCCAGTAAAGCTTTCGCTTTGAAAATTGGCAGTGGCTTAGCTGCGCTATGCCCGGATATACGTAGCGGGAGGTACGTTTGCCTGGCTGAGCTTGTTGTTCCGGTAATGCCAAACGCAAAGTGTCATACATTGGGTTACTCACTGGTGCCAAGCCCTTTTGGTGCCACAGTCTGTCGCACACACTACAAATGTGTCCAAACGGATTGTTCACAAAGTCTGCTTCTAATGTCCGGGTCGCAGATGCACTTTCGGAAACTCGAATGGTGTGATCAGTCACACGACGGGCCTTCACAACCTCTTCGGTTGGTTCCCGTTGACTGACGCCTTCCATAGGCTCCATCTCGGCGGCTATGCGGCGTCTATTACGCTCGGCAGTCTGGCGTCTCCGTTTGGCAAGGCGTTCCTATATACGCAATGCTGCGCATGCGACGACGCGCGGTTCGGGTGATAGAGCAGCGTGCGGCGAGGCGGTGGTGACGAACGCGGCGCAGCTGTGGGGTCTCTCTCGTTACGATAGTATCGGCGCATGCGCACAACTGCTCATCTGCGTGACGTCACATTCATCTTCGACGGTGGAACGGGCGCGCGGCCGCCATCGCACAGCACACAAGCGCCTTATGGCGCGTTCACACTTGGACATACGGCGGCGAGAGGAAGCGGAATCCGCGGCCGCCGAAATGCTGTCTCGTTCACACTTCCCGGCCACCGCGTCGCCGCTCATCGTCTGTGTGTCGTCTGCTCACGGCGAACAGAGATGTGGCAAGAGGTTAATCGATGCTGTCTACATACCAAAACCGTATGCACGCTTACTGATCCGGAGTTCCCGGGTTCGAACCTGACCGCGGCGGCTGCGTTTTTATGGAGGAAAAACGCTAAGGCGCCCGTGTGCTGTGCGATGTCAGTGCACGCTAAAGATCCCCAGGTGGTCGAAATTATTCCGGAGCCCTCCACTACGGCACCTATTTCTTCCTTTCTTCTTTCACTCCCTCCTTATCCCTTCCCATACGGCGCGGTTCAGGTGTCCAACGATATATGAGACAGATACTGTGCCATTTCCTTTCCCCCAAAACCAATTATTATTATTATTGCGTACGCTAAATGCAGCTATTTTGTCGGATGTTACGCCATTTATAACATTCTCACATTTTAAACGCCTAGTGGCGCCATCTGGTGGTTACAAGAGGAACCATTGTTGTCAACAAACCGACGCCCTTCTTAAGCCTAAAAGGCGAAGAATCGTCACCCGAAATAAAAATTAAAGCAAATTTGTCGCTCAAACGTTTTCTTATGGGCGAGATAAGGCAAATCGAAAGAGCGCTAGCTCTTTTATGACCAGTAAACGCGCTAAAAAAGGCAGTAACAGCGACGAATTCAGTCCGAAGCGAGGCGTCCTGCATCGAAGGGCGCCGCCATGTTTGTCGCCGCGGGTACACGCCTTCCTATTGGCTGACGAGGTTCGGCGGATTTTTTTCCGGCGGCAGAATTCGGTCCTGGACCGATCGCCTTTCCGCTGGGTATTCCGGCGGAATCTGCCGCGGCAGCGGATTCCGCTCGCTCTCGCCGCCGAATGTCCAAGTGTGAACGCGCCATTAGCGTTTTTCCTCCATAAAAACGCAGCCGCCGCGGTCGGGTTCGAACCCGGGAACTCCGGCGGCGACGAAGCGCGCGGCGTACCTACTGCTCCTCTGCGGTTGCCATGGTAACGGCGCATGCGCACAACTGGCCACTCGCATGTATACCGCGAAATGCTCGGCTGGTAGCCGAGTGTAGCTCCTGCTACAAAAACTTTAATTATTAAAGTGAAGGGGAGTTGGGCGAGCTTATGGGTGGGGCCCTCATTCCAGGGCTCCACTGGCTTGAGCTACCCTGCGGACCTGTCGTATGAGGGCCTGTTGGTACTCCTGGTTATCGCTGGTGAGCAGCGCCTCCCACCGCTCAAAAGACGTGTTTTCCGTCTTTAGAGTGTTTGGTTTGGCCCCACATCCCCATGAAATGTGGAAGAATGTAGGGCGTAGCCTGGCACCAGGGACAGGTGCCGGAGCATAATGTTGGGTGTATGAGATGTAGTCTGGAGGTTTGTAAATGTGTTCGTCTGTATCTGCCGCCAAGAGACGGCATCCTATGAGGTGGAGGCAAGTGTCCTTTGAAGACGCTGAAACTCGAGGCGTTCGTTATACCTAAAAGGTAGAAGGGTAAAAGCGGGCACGGTTTGTGGCCCAGCTCGGTTGATTATGCCTCGAGCTAGAGCATGTGCCCTCTCATTTCCCTCCAGTCCCTAGTGGCCTGGGGTCTAGGTGATTTGGTGGCGCTTGGTGTATAGTGCCCATGAGCCGACTGACGTGCTTGGGAACTCGGCCTCTCAGGTAGTTTCGACACGCGTGTTGCGAGTCTGTTATCACATGAGCGCTTTGCCTTGGGACTCGTAATGCCTAATGACAATGGCCACCTGCTGGGGATCTTTAACGCGCACTGACATCGCACAGCACACGGGCGCCTTTTGCCTTGAAAATAATAGTTTTTTTTTGGGGGGGGGGGAGGAAATGGCGCAGTATCTGTCTCATATATCGTTGGACACCTGAACCGCGCCGTAGGCGAAGGGATAAAGGAGGGAGTGAAAGAAGAAAGGAAGAAAGAGGTGCCGTAGTGGAGGGCTCCGGAATAATTTCGACCGCCTGGGGATCCTAACGCGCACTGACATCGCACAGCGCACGGGCGCCTTTTGCTTTGAAAATAATAATGTTTTTTTTGGGGGGGGGGAAAAATGGCGCAGTACCTGTCTCATATATCGTTGGACACCTGAACCGCGCCGTAAGGGAAGGGATAAAGGAGGGAGTGAAAGAAGAAAGGAAGAAAGAGGTGCCGTAGTTGAGGGCTCCGGAGTAATTGCGACCGCCTGGGCATCTTTAACGTGCACTTGCATCGCACAGCACACGGGCGTCTTTTGCGTTTCGCCTCCATCGAAACGCGGCCGCCGCACCAGTCGGGTTCGAATCCGCGAGTACTCCGGCTCAGTAGACGAGCGCCTGAACCACTGACCCAGCGCGGCGAGTAAAACAAAAGAAGGCTGAGCGCAAGCGCACCAAACTGACAGTGCGGCGCCGTCGGTGTAGGCGTCCCCGACGTCTCGCCTCGCGGCGCAGTGGAGGAGACGAGTGCCGGGTCGGGCAGCACATCGCGCGGAGTCGGGAGCGCGACGACGCTAGCTAGCGCGGAAACGCGACCCTCCTCTGGGGCCCTGTCGTCGGTGCCGACGCCACACGGGTTTCGTTTACGTGCCAAAGGACTCCACCGGCGGCAGCAAAGAGCGTCGGGCCAACCGCCCGTTGTTCGACTGCTGTTGTCGGGCCACGTGGCGGAAAAGCAAAAAAAAAAACAGCGCCAAAGAGGAGCGGCTGCAAGAAGAGACGGCGTATACAGACAAGCAGGCGATGAACCGAGCGTTCCTGGCGAGCCCTACTCGGGCGCCCCAGACGGCGCGGTAAGACGAAGCCTGTTCGGAGCGGCTCTCAGCAGCGCGGATTGCGCTCTCGTCCCGTCATCTCGGCCGGGTCTGTATCTTCCAACCGTTATGGGGCGTAAACAAGCGGCTCGAGGCGTAGACCCCCGTGTACGGTTCGCACGCGGTTTCCGGTTCCCTTTGTTTGTCCGGGCGCTAGTGGCGTTGACTCCGCTGGTCGCTATCGCTTCGCGCTCGCATCAAGTCGCCGGCGTGAAGTACGATGCGGCGCCCAGAGGGCACCAAAAAGCGCGCGAAAGGCGTTGCGGGGGAGTCTTATATGACTTACTAAGCTTTACCCGCCGCGGTGGCTCAGTGGTTAGGGCGCTCGACTACTGATCCGGAGTTCCCGGGTTCGAACCCGACCGCGGCGGCTGCGTTTTTATGGAGGAAAAACGCTAAGGCGCCCGTGTGCTATGCGATGTCAGTGCACGTTAAAGATCCCCAGGTGGTCAAAATTATCCCGGAGCCCTCCACTACGGCACCTCTTTCTTCCTTTCTTCTTTCACTCCCTCCTTTCCCCTTCCCTTATGGCGCGGTTCAGGTGTCCAATGATATATGAGACAGATACTGCGCCATTTCCTTTCCCCAAAAAACCAATTATTATTATTACTAAGCAGTATACCGAAGTGGTTCCGAGGCGTCTGGCAAGTTGGATCACCACAGGACGGGCAGTTCTGTTTAGGCCCGAGACAAAACTGGAGGTCAGATGTGGCGCACCCATAAGTATTCGCCATCGTTAAAAATTCGCCTATGACGTCATTGCAAGGAAGAAAGCACAGGAATGGGCGAATTACGTACCCCACAATCAATTTCAATGACCTGTCAGACTGCTTTGACACAAAGCTTATCCCATGATCGCGGAGAGCATTAGCTGAGGAGAGATTTTATCCATTCGAGGTTTGTTTCAGCGCAACTCCCAGCGACAATAGGTGCAAGGGTCGTCGGCTCAACAAAAGGGTATGTTTCGTTCAGAGACACAAGCAAGTCGCTGTTCGCGTCTAATGTTCCACTAATTGTAAGGTAAGGAAATGAAATATAAAGAAAAGGCTACGAGAGTATTGTTACCCCGCAATTAATATAGCAGTGCCGGCATCGATTTCCACCTTTAGATCGCGCTTTCGACAATCTCTGAATCGAGGAAGGCATCGTCCTTACCGAAAGGGCTCGTAAAATACGCAGCTGGTGAACACCGACATTTCGCACACAGCATAGCTTCGCAATCTCACCTCAAACGTTCCTGCCGATGAAGTAACAAAAGTCACCTGCTGTTCTTGAACCCTGATAGAGCCGAGGTATCGCGGGTAACACTTTTTGTTGCCATTATATGCCACGAGAAGGATTTCAGGAAAAAGACAGCGGTATAGTGATCGATGCCAGAACAAGAGACGAGAACTACGTTTTAAGCCGTTCAGCCGATTATTAAGTTCAGTTCAGCTTTATTTTTACAGCAGCCAGTGGGCGGTTTACTGGGATAAAAACCCCATATTTGGCTTGACATGGCTCCAGGAGACTGGAATAGACCACTGTATTTTATAACCACGTCAAACGAACAAAATAATAGCCAAATAAAAAAAACGCAGCAAGATTTACAATGCTCGGCAATGTGTTATTACAGAGCCGCTGTTGTGAGTGATTGCTGCGTTTTAAGGTGGAAGTTTTGTTCTTATTTATGTATTCCGTTCTATGGAGACTGGTCGAGAGGCTCGTGACGTGTTTCCAGATGACGCGGAGAGGTATAACAAAATAGAGAGAAATTGTATCCCAAAAACAGCCAACCATGCAACCAGGCCAATACATTTGATTGCGTTGAGGTTGCGAAATTGCCGACACATCAGCCATTGGAAAGCGATACGAACATTTCTTTTGTTTGCAATTTAAACTCCAAACACAATAAACCAAAGAAATCAGGTGACGCAGCAGAAAGTAAAAACGTATCGCATCTGTTGGTATCATTCAATAACATTACTGCTCGTACTTGACTGCACTGTTGATATTTTCCAAGAAACATGTGCTTGGGTCAAAATTTCTGCAACACCCATGGTCCTCTGAACCATATCGCACGTGGAGTATCATTTCTAAAGTACCCGCGCTTAGTTTGTTTCGGTCACCTTTTTTTTTTGTTACGGAGACCTGCCTGAAACCCTGTCTGTTACGGCATTTGACACATGCCAAGCACAGAAGTGTGACGACCACCACCGACAAGTGAGGAAAGAGCCTTGGTGCAGCGTTGGCAGGTCAAAGTTTCAAAGTTTATTCAGAAATAATTAGAAATGTTATGTCTATAAAGAAGGTCTATGAAGAAGGTTATGTCTATAAAAGAGGTCCCAAAGTTTAGCACTGTAGTGGGACCTCTACGTAAAAACGCAAAAAAGAACAAATAGCAACATGAATCAGCATTGCATATCAATACAAGCTTGTTACTGATATTTAAAGAATACAACATTACAAAGTGTAAACAAAAAATGCACTAAAAAGTGAAGTTTCCATCAGAGAACAAACCAGATAGATATAATGTGGATTAAAACATCTTCCTAATCAAAAGTAAAGAATGAAAGAGCGGAGTTTACGTTTAAAGGACGGTACAGACGACACTCTTTTAATACTATGAGGCAATGAATTGCCTAGTTTTATTAAAGAAAACCCGACAGTCTGCATTCCACAGTGTTCGAACTTTTGGTAGTGCAAAATTACTATGGGATGCAAATCTAGTAGGGTTACGATTTATCAGTCCCTGAATGTGTATGTACTACTGTAGAAGGTTACGGTTATTTAACACTTCGTCAGACAGCCAGAACAATTGGCATTCCCCACTCCGCGCTCTCCCCTTCTTGCGTTCAGAGCAGGCGTGGGAGCGCGAGGAGCAAGTCGAGGCAGGCACCGTTGAAGCAAAGACACCACTGTCCCCTTTCCACAACTTCCATCTAAGCCCGACCTCGACAGCTACTGGCAACTGCCTCCAGTCCAGTTCAGGTTCACGCAAATTAAGCCCCCCCCCCCCCCCCCCCCCCGCTTCCCGGAAAAGAATACAGTGGAGGACCAATTTCCTGTCCCGTCCTCACACTAGCACTTTCTGTGGTTAGAGGAGGAAGTGAAAACGCAGTCTGCGAACAAGGGTTTTCGAATGGAAAATATCTTCCTGCAATTTCCTGCAATTTTTAAACTTGTCATGTACGCAAGCAAAGAGAGCAAGCAAAACAACAACAACAAAAAAAGATGCATCAACAGCTAACCAAATGTAGCGCGCTTCTTGAAACACGTTTCTTTGACCATTCAGATTTTCAGGGAGCGTGTAGCCCAAAAATAGGCCACAACGCCGAACCGTCTGGAAAGCACCCAGAAGGAATATTTCACTAGCCCAGTTAGACTACAAGTTGCCCACTACGGCAACACTAGAAGTTTGCACGATGCGCGCACAAGGTGCTCACCTGAGTACGGGTGAACTCACGCCGCCCCCGAAAAAGACAAAAGGTAGGGCGACGCGCGTGCAGACTTTACGGGCGTGGGATGGTCCCGAAATCGGTCACGGCCACACCGCTACTCCGCCGAACCCCCAAATTAGCCCGAAAAACGTCTTTTCCATGAGTGGAAGTGCTTACAGAAGAGGGGCCCCTGCTCTTGCTACTTTCGCTGCATTCGCGGCAATGCTCAGGAAGAATCCCGTAATGATATTTTAAGGAATTACGGTGTTCACCTAGCCTAGTGTGGAGGCATCGCCCCGTTTGCCCCATATATACACAGCTCCGCAAGACAACGGCAATTTGTACACTACACCCTTGCTGCAGGGTACATATGGGGGGGGGGGGGGGGGGAGCGCTTAACGGTGCACCCACGCCTTGTCGCCATCGTCTTCTTGCCTGTTCCCGATCTGTGAGCACAAACTGCTCAACGTTGTCTTACGAAGCTGCGTATATAGGGGCAAACGGGGCGATGCCTCAACACTAGGCTAGGTGAACACCGTAATTCCCTAAAAGATCCTTACGGGAATCTTCCTGAGCATTGCCGCGAATGCAGCGAAAAAGAGGAGCATAGAAGAAAAAGTGTACACCGTTTTTTCTAGAACCCCCGTACTTTTCAGACATCGCGATCAGCTCGTACGTGAGATTATGGAGGCATGCCATATAAAGAAATGTCAAAACGTGTGTGTCAGCGAGCCCTCTGTTACCGTGGCAGACTGTGAAATCGATTTTTTAGTCTCCGCATTGCAATGATATCCTTTTCGATAACGCGTCTTTTTGCAAAATTGATTCTTCCCTAGCGATGAGTGGCACGTGCTGCTTACAATGGACCATTTGCAGAAACCTGTAAGTCAGCTTCTCCGCAAGACTTGTTTTCCAACCAAAAGGTCTCGTTCCCAGACGACACACTCGCGTTCTTTGTGGAAACGAAGAGTCAAGTTACTCTTTCTGAGTAGACTGGAATGTCGCCAGTTTAGTTCAAGATGACCCTGATAGAGCAGTCGAAAGAATACAGTGGTACAGTAAAGAAAGGGGGATTGCAGTCAACCTTCTGTAGCACTGCAGTCGAGGCTAGGCAGGAAATGGGCCATTGTTCCCGTGGCGGCAGCAGTGAGCTACCTCACACTAAACATTCAAAAAATTTTGTGCTGAACCCCACTGTTACTCAAACTCCCCCCCCCCCCCCCCCCCCGCTTCCCCCTCCGCTGCACCCCTAGCCAGAACAAAGAATAACCGACTCCCTCCTCACAGCACTGTGACAAGGACGGTCTCCCTCCTTTTTCTGCCTAGACTCTGTTGCAGGCAGAGTGCGACCATCCGGAGTTTTCATCCGCTCGAACAATGTGAGTGTGTCGTCTGAGTACGGGACCACGTGGTTGGAAAACGAGCCTTGCAGAGAAGACGACTTACAGGTTCCTGCAAATGGTCAATTCCCTTTGAGGAGGTGGGGGGGGGGGGGGGGGGGGGCTGCTTGTTTTACGTTTTTTTTTAAAGTGACGAGTATAAATTGCGTGTTTCAGCAATAAACCACCAGTTGCGAGTTAGCGCTTGTCTGCGTCGTTCCCTACCCGTCCCTCGCGTTCTTTTCGCGCTATTTTCTCACCATGAACGTTATCCAACTCTCCCAACTTTTGGCTTTCCAAATCCCCTTTCGCCCCAAGATAGGGTCCCCCTGTTCTCAAAGCCTCTACAGTTTTCAGTCCCGCTAAGTTGGAAGCCGTTGGTGACTCACAACTATAGGTATGGCCATCGCCCATCTTGTCAGGAAACTGCAGTCAAATACCGAGAAAGCAGGTGCAGGGAAGAAACGGAGAGGGGGTGGCGGAAAGTGTAATCATTTGTCTGTTTAGTGCATTTTGTGCATGGGGCGAATCTTGCCTCCGCGCCGCACCCTTTTCTGCATTTACGTTCCACTGACAGCATGGCAGCTCTTTATCGCCAGTGGTTTACTGGGACCGTCCCGCATGCAGCATCGTCCTTTGTTCGCAGCAGCAGGACTGCCAGTGCCACCTTGCGACTAATCCTCTTCGTCCGAGAGTTCTGTGCTAGTCACTTCTGAAGCCCACAACTGCAACCGGTTGTAGAGTTGTAAAGGAGCCCTTGCAGGGCGCGGCCTACACTAAAAAAAAAAATCACTGGAATCTCCTGAATAGAGCGCTGCTTATTTCTGCCGTTTCCCCGAAAAAAATTCGGCACAGCCCTTTTCACGACCCTCGGGAAAACGTTTTTTTTTTTTTTTTTCTGGGCTGTGGGGAGAACGTGAGGGAGCTGAATTCTCACCTCTCCAGTGCCCAATGTGGCGGCGCCCGTGCACCTGTTTGTGAACAAAGGAAAATATGCTGCCAGCCGCGCCAATGGACCTTCTTCCGGCAACGTCCTGTGCACGCACCAACATGTGCAGGACGTTACTGGAATGTGTGCGCCATTTTTTTCGGCTATGGCAGGCGAAAATTGGGGGAGGAGTTCGCTGCGCGAGTTCATGTGTGTGGTTATTTAAAAAAAAAGGGGGGGGGGGGAGGAAAAGATTTCTGCCGGCAGCGGCATCTGCTGATCAGAGAGCTTTAGCTCTACCGTACGGTAAACACGATAACTACGGCAATGGCTACCGTACGGCAAATGTGGTTTGGCAAGCCTGGCAACGGTAGCAACGGTAACGCGTTACAGTACGCTTAACCGGCTACGCTAAAACTCTCTAATGAAGGGATTATCGGTTAAGAAAAGGATTGAGGAAACGTGTAGAGGTCTGTGGAAAACAGGGGTGCAGCCGAAAGCGGTACGGGGAACATACAGAACGTTTAAGCAGGAAATTGCCAGACAAAATATCTATACGATAATTCTAGGGGCAGTTCTTTGTTGTTCGAAGCCAGGACGGGAGTTTGCGGAGTAAAGAAGTCAAGCAGCAATAGATAGACACGTTATAACGTTGTGTGTGGAGAGGAGGAGGAAACGGCTGAAGACTTGATACTGCTGTCTGTCGAAAGTTGTCGGCGCGCTGCTGCAGGGGGCGCACTTGCCTAGCGAGCGGTAAAGCCGCGGGCCGTCGGGCGCGCTTGACTTCACTCACACACAAACATAGCCTTCCCTTTTCATTGTCAAAATTCATTTCCTTTCTTTTTTTGGTGTTGTGCCAATTTCTTTTATTTCATTTATATTTTCTCCGTCACCCGCGATACATCAGTGGCGCGAGCGAGGTCTTGTATCGACCTCATACTAAAGTATGTGTGCATCTGTGGAAACAGCACTTGCTATCGTGGCCGGCATTACTGCCGCAGGGCATTTCAGAGCGGACTCACTAACCGCTGTCTTAAGACAGCGGGCATCGCGAAGTCCGCCCCAGACCTCCTGACCCGTTTTTTCTTGTGTGTGTGCGTACTTATTACTGCAGAAGCAAGGCGTTTGTTTATATGAACGCAAAAACGCTAGGGCAACTGTTCGCGCTCGACGTTTGCTTCTGCGGCAATTGGGAAGTCAGCTGGTCCAGGAGTAACTTGTTGCGCTCAACGGGTTTAACGGCGGCACAGGAAATCACACGCGCGGTGCCTTTATACGGATTCGCGAATCCGCTTTTAAACGCTGCCGGCGAACTGACGGGGAAATCGCTCGGCTGCGTCTGCACGGGACTGGTTTGCAGCGTCGCGCAACGCAGCCGCTCCGGCGACACGGTATCGTACATGCGTTGCAGGCAGCGCTCGAGGTTCAAGGTTACGCATTGCTTTCTTTGTGCCTTTGATCCCCCGCAGAAAGACGAACAGGAAAAACAGAACACGCGCGCGCACAAAGAAGACACTGAGCCGTGTTTGGTTTGCTCCTGACGTTTGAGTCAGTTCTCTCAGCAGCAGCCCCGGGCGTCGAGGTGGAAAAGAAAGCGGACATCCTGACATTGTTCGCTTTCCGTCTCACGTCTGACTGACTATCTGTGCGGTGTGTGCAAACAGAGTCAAGCGGCGACAGGTCAACGCTCGGCAAAGAAGCACGGTTCCTGCTGCCAAGTATTCCTCTCGCTGGCGGCCGCGTCTCGGCAGACGCCAATGTCAGAGCAGCGTCGTTTTGCACGTGCTGCCAAGTCCCGCTACTCTCGGCGGCGTGTGCCAGCTCTTCTCAGTCTGGGCCGAGCTGCGCTCGCGGTCAGTGCGATTAGTGCGAGACGAAGACGAAGAAGGGACTGCCCGCCGACTGCCGGGCCGCCTTGCCAAGGTAAGAGGGGACAACGCTCCGACGGGGCAGCGTGCCACATGGCTCGCCTGTAGTTACGCACGGGAAGGCGGTGTTGCGCACCAATCGGACGCGGCTCCTGGCATGTCTCTTCTTTCATTTTGCGCTTCGCGGAGACGAACAAGGTGAATAACATTTGCGGCGACGGGCGCGCCGAGCGGATGTTGTTTCCCTGGTAGCAGTCACGTGCTCCTTGCCTCCGCACTGGACAGCGCGGCGACCGCCCCGCTTCCGTCCGACTTGCGTCATTGCGGGGCGCGCAGTTCTATCTACGCTGGTGCCTCAGATCGGAAGATCTTAAGAATTAATAAGCGCGAGTGTGTATTGATGGGGTGGCGGGAGAAGAGCGCAGTGCGCCCCCGCGGCTGCTTAAAAGAGATGGACGCCTCACGGCGCCTCCGCAGTAGAGGGACGCCTCGGTCCGTGAGAAGATCGTCTCGATTCCGTTGGCACAGGGGCCAGTCAGGGGGACCTCCGAAAAAGCCACCCCCCCCCCCCCCCCCCTACACACACACACAGACACACATCGTCCGGGCGGCAAGGGGGCAACGGCGGAACGCTCTCCAAAGCTGTGTCACTGACCGACTGCCAGAGAACTCCAGTGCTGGAAGTTCAGAGTGCGCATGCGCGACGAGTGACGTCCCCCTCCCGCCTCCCACCACCACCTCCCCTTCCCCCTTTCTTGTCCTCACCTCCGGAGGACGCGGAGCTATTAGGAAGCAAAGGCCTGCCTCGCTTCCTCGCCCTGCCCCCCTCTCTCTGCCGGCTTTTATCCCCAAGCGACCGAAGGAAGCCGGGGAAAACAAGTTGCCCCTCGGTGCGGGGCAAGTGCATGCGCTGGCCCTCTCCCATTGGGCCCCCTGTCCTCCTCGCCGGGCGTGACGTAGGCAGCCAACCGCTGTCGCTTTCGCTCACCTTGGTAGCCGACTCCAGTAGCCCACATTCGCAGTGAGCCGACGGACGTGCTGGGTTCCGGCCGCGCGTTCGCCCCTTCCGCGTGCTCCCGCGTGTCTTGACACTTCGCGAAGCGCGCGCTGTGTCGGCGTTGCTGCGGTCGCGTCCACTTGTGCTTTCTTTTCTCGTGCCTTGCTCTGCCGGACCTGGATTACTGACCGGCGGTGTCCAGCATGCCGAAGGCATTCCTCGTGCGAAAGACTCGGACCCACTGGCGCCCGACGGCGGCTACAAGTCCGGCCGCGGTGACGCCCCCGCCGAGCCCCGAGCAAGCAGTGCCACAGGCCCTGGTCGTGCCGAGGTGTCCGCCGTTACAGGGGAACCTCGTCATCGGTGAGTGCTGCAGCACCCGTTTCGTTCTTTCCTTTGATATTCTGGCGGCAGTCAATCGCATCCTGCGCGCGCCTTTTGCATGCCGCATTGATGGAAGGGAATTTGAAGTCGTATCGGGTGCTGAACTTAAGCATGCACATCGCTTTCATGCAGCGGCGTAACGCGCTGATAGCGCAGTTGCTCGACAATCGTGCAAGCGAACGATTTACGTGTGGCTGACAGTTCGTCAGGCGCGACTTGTGTCGGATGGTTTGTCGCCCGCGTTGCTAGATTGCCCGCAGGAGGATGCATGCCCCAATCCTGAGCAAACATGCAAATCAGCGTCTGCTGAAATGTGAAGCAGGGCCGCTGCGCACGAGTTGGGTAATGTACCGTTATTACCGTCTCCGAGCTGCACATGAGCTCCGGACTGACCACGTGGGGCTTTTCAACGCGCACGCGCATCCGGCGCGCGGCTTTCCGCCGCGTCCGAAACACTTTCTGTCTCAAACCGACGGGACGCGTGCGAAGGTGCAAAGCGCGCGCCGGCGGAGCCCGGAAAAAGAGAAGAAGCCCTTGGGGTGCGTCACGGGACGCCCGGCGGATACCAGAAGCGGGTCGGCGGCGGAGATGGGACCTTGAGGACCGCGCGGCGTTTTCCTTGAACTGGGAAGCGAGCTGTCCTTGCCCTTGGTGCCGCGGCACCGGAAAAACAGCCGGCGGTAAACACGTGTCGCAACCGCGATGATGCCCCGGCTTCTCTCCTTTTTCGCCGCTGCTGCTCGAGTGTTCGGCAGATTCCGCACCGCGGCTTTTGAAGAGGGCGGTTAATCTGTCCCTCGTCTCGAGATCAGCGGCTCGTCGGCCGGCCGTGTCCCGCGTATCTGTGCCGCCAACGGTCGGTCAGCGCGCTCGGCTGTGTATCGCATCGCGAACGCCGTCCCCTTCCTTTTTTTTTTCTCCTAACGGTTCTTGGCCGCATCTGGTGTTCCTTCGCGATGCGCGCACCAGATGTCCGCGCGCGCCCGGCGTCTTGCGAAACAGTCCGTTTTTAACGGGCTCTCCGCGCGGGTCAGTTTTTCCTTCGCGGCTCGCTTGCCACCGGTTGTCTCTCGCGGTCTGTGCATGTTTAACCACGCTTGGAGGAGGAAGGGGCACTGCATCGACGGTGCCCACACCAAAAACAAAGAAAAAGATTGTCTCCGCTGCGCGCATGTTGGGGAGCGATTAGCCGTTGGAGGCTCTACAACCACGGCCGGTCCCGACAGCATCCCCCTCCCCCGCCTTTATTTTCTATCTTGTTGCATTTTGGGTCTCCGTTGCGCTAACCGTGTTAGGGACGAGCGAATAGCGCCCGCTTGTTTATGGAGACGCATCTTTTTTTTTTTCAGCTTCGCCTTAGTCCACATTACTTCAGCGGGCTGGACGGTCGCGAAAGCAGTGTCGCAATCGAGCCTATCGCACGCGTGTGGAACGCGAGGCATTGGTGGAACCGTTCGCGAGGGTATGGGAAGGAGTTTGGTTGAAGGAGAGGGTTAGGAAGGATGAAAGCTAGAGAAAAGTTGCGACACGTAAGCAGAAAAAAAAAAAGAAGCGCCGCTAGAGGCGGGCGATTCGGTCGCCCCGGGCGGCAAGGGTAGAAAGTGGTGAAGATGCCCGGACAGCGTCGTCGCCACGCCGAGTTGATTCGCGAGCCGCGCGCGCCTGTACACGGGCAACGGGTCATGTATGGATATCGGCGGCAGACGGGGAAGGGGAGTTCGCCGCGCGGAACCGTCCACTATGCCAGGCAAACCGGTTGGCGCTGGCGCAACGGCTCGGTCCTTTCTCCGCCGCTGCCAGAGGAAGGTGAAAGTGAAGCCGTTCATTGCCAAGGCCGGACTCGCTCTCGCCGACCGCTTGGGAGAGGCATTCCGGAGGGTGGGGAGGAACCTGTCTGCATTCAGGCGGCGTGACAGGTTGCGTTGTCGCCGCCGCTGCGGCCGCAGTTTCCGTTACTTTTTTGTGTCGTTGCGCCGCCGAGGAAGAGGCGCGCTGACGTGAGACGCGCTAACGACTTTTTCTCTGCTTGCGTGCGCTGCGCGCCCCTCCCCCTCTCTCGCGCGCGCTCGCTTCGTTGTTCTTGCTGCGTAGCACGTAACCACTACTACTGCCGTTGCGGGCAGAAGAGCGAAACCTTCCTGCGACGTATTCAAATTTGGCAGCTAACTACGTGTGACCCCGGGAAGTAGCGCTGTACCGCGCAGATCAAAGCATTAGACAGCGGGAGCCTACAGGGCAGACGACAAAGCCGTAATATTAGCGTCACCTCTCAGAAATATAAGTGGAAACTCGTCCAGATGTGTGAAGCGATAACTGACGTCTAAAGAAACAAAGTAGAACATCGCGTATCTGACATAAACCGCCAGCAAAGTCGGATGTAACTGAACAGTGAAGCGGCAGACGCCCTTTACAGGGACCGTGCGATGTTAATCAAGCATGAGGCCTTTATTCTTCACGTGCAAAGTAAGGGACATTGTGATGCCTGGACGCCCGAAGAGATGGCCGAAATCGTAATATTTTAACCTGCTCCAGAAATAATAATAATTGGCTTTTGGGAAAGTAAATGGCGCAGTATCTGTCTCGTATATCGTTGGACACCTGAACCGCGCTGTAAGGGAAGGGATAAAGGAGGGAGTGAAATAAGAAAGGGGTGCCGTAGTGGAGGGCTCCGGAATAATTTCGACCACCTGGGTATCTTTAACGTGCAGAAATCGCACAGCACACGGGCGCCTTAGCGTTTTGCCTCCATAGAAACGCAGCCGCCGCGGTCGGTTTCGAACCCGGGAACTCCGGATCAGTAGCCGAGCGCGCTAACCACTGAGCCACCGCGGCGGGTGCTCCAGAAGTATTGCCGACGGTTTCGCCACTCAGCGGGTATGAGGTGGCATCCAAATTGTGTGCTGCCTTTCTGGTTGGTTGGGCGCCCAGTTCGAGCCTATAGTTTCTTTACACGTGCGAATGAGTCGAAAAATTATCCGAGTGCTATGAGCTTTTTCCCGTGCCACAAATGCTGAAAACAAGCAGTGAAAAGAGAACGAAAATGGTTAAATCTAGGGGGCGACACATTCTGTTTGGCATCAAACTTTCGTAGGCGACGTGAGCGCTATTGTTCATACTAAAGGAAGGCAGCGACAAAAAAAAAAAAAAGCCAGTGGATGCAAGCTTGCCTACAAATGTGAGAAAAGCTGGACAGTTGGGCAGGGGAGGGGGGTGAGGGGGAGGCGGGCTGGTGAGGCTTCCAATATTTTGTTGAGTTAGTCACCCTACCCTGCCTTAGGCGTATCTAAAGGGACGACGCCGTTAAAATGCGCGGCTGTGGGCTGCCCCGGAAAAAAAAAACTAACAAAAAACTTGAAAGCTTCGGCTGCTTGTGTGCAAGGTGCAATTCTGATTAGCGCTAACTCAGAACTGGGTGAATGAAATTGGCGAGTGAAACGGGTTTTGGTCTCATCTTTTTATTTTCAATTTTCTAAGCGAATAACTTTCCATTGCATGCACCGATTCCAATTTCTTTTTGCGCTGGTCCGACGCCTCCTCAAAGAAGGCCCTCCAGTGAATACGGGCTTTTAGACAGGGTGGCGCTGTCGGTTAGAAGAATAGCGGGCGGCCACTGCGCAGGCGCAGGACAAATGGCGCGTTCACACTTGGACATTCGGCGGCGAGAGGGAGCGGAATCCGCGGCCGCCGAAATGCTGTCTCGTTCACACTTCCCGGCCACCGCGTCGTCGCTCATCGTCTGTGTGTCGTCTGCTCACGGCGTACACAGATGTGGCAAGAGGTTAATCGATGCTGTCTGCATACCAAAACCGTATGCACGCTTGCGTACGCTAAATGCAGCTATTTTGTCGGACGTTACGCCATTTCTAACATTCTTACTTTTTAAACGCCTCGTGGCGCCATCTGGTGGTTAGGAGAGGAATCATTGTTGTCAACAAACCAACGCCCCTCTTAAGCCTAAAAGGGGAAGAATCGTCACCCGAAATAAAAATTAAAGCAAATTTATCGCTCAAACGTTTCCTTATGGGTGAGATAAGACAAAGCGAAAGACCGCTGGCTCTTTTATGGCCAGTGAACGCGCTGAAAAAGGCAGTAACAGCGACGAATTCAGTCCGAAGCGAGGCGTCCTGCATCGAAGGGCGCCGCCATGTTTGTCGCCGCGGGTACTCGCCTTCCTATTGGCTGACGAGATTCGGCGGATTTTTTTCCGGCGGCAGAATTCGGTCCTGGACCGATCGGCCTTTCCGCTGGGTATTTCGGCGGAATCTTCGCCGCGGCAGCGGATTCCGCTCGCTCTCGGCGCCGACAGTCCAAGTGTGAACGCGCCAAAGCTCCGGGAGCGTTTTTGTCCTGCGCACTTGCCCCCTTCTGTGCCCCTAACCGATCGCATCACCCTATTCTAAGTCTATAATGATGTCCACCGATTTTCACGCCGCCGCAGTTAGTCCGATTAAGATGTGGTTAACCCGCCTATCATATGCCACACCCTGAGAAGATATGTTAGCAGGTCCAAGAAAATTAACCACAACGTCATAAGTATCGGCCAGTACAATTGGCTGGAGGGACTCCTTCGGTTTTTGCCGCTTCGTTCTGGAGTTGTATCCGACAATAAACTACGTCACGAGAAACGGAACAAGTACAGAAATTGCGCATGATTCCGCGAAAATTGTCAGTGGTGTCAAACCACAATGCTTTTGTCGCGGTGAATACATGTTGGGCTTCTATAACGGGTTGGAAGCACGGCGCAAAAGCGGCACGCTTTTCTAATCCGCTTAACGCCACCTGCTCCGGCGTGTACAGCGAAACCTTTGCTTTGGACTCCACCAAGGCGTCACTGGAATACCACATTAGGCCTAACTTCGTTATGAAGTGTTCTCTTGACGTCTAATTTTTAGGTAGTGTGAACTTTGGAAGGGTCGTGTTTTCTGTTAGTTCAGTGGCGTGGACAATATAAAAATAAAATGACACAGAATGTGAGATCGCGGTATAGTGTATCAGCGGCGTGTTCGTTTCTGTTTCGGCTTCCTATTACAATCGAGCTTTCCCTTTACATGACGTCAGAACGCTCGAAAGTCGAGCACCGCGCTTCAGGACTTTTTTCCACTCCCCGAGCGCGACGTGCTGTAATCTTTGGTTAAGCTGATAGGGCGGGCGTCTGCGCAAGGCCTTCGAGGAAAGGTCAGTGTTCTCCGCACGATAGCCATTCGACGGCCGTGGGTTCCTTACTAGCCCGTTATCGTAAAACATAATGCAAGGTCGCTGCCGCTTGCAAGCAGATTCCACGCGCGCCCTCGACTAATCGCTATCTGTGAACATGTTGCCTGCCGTGTGTTACTGATGAAGTTAACGCGAGAGAAACGAGATGTTTCGTTGCTGGCGGCCTCTGGGAGGCCGCGATTTTTTTTTTTTGGGGGGGGGGGGGGGGGGGGGGCTACAGAGTGCACGAGATTTTTTTTTATCGGCTGGATGGCTTTTCCCACGGTAGCTTCGATGGCACGCGAAGTCTTGAAGAAAACATGAGACGCGTACGCTGGCGTTGAGGTCCTCCTTCTAGTTCCTACAAATTTTATATGCGCCACTGGGTTCAGTCGTCTCTCGCGTTGAAGATTCGCACTTTTATTTCACTACAGGCCGATTTCCACTGCTGAAAATCGCTGCCATTGTCACTTTGTGTCATGTGTCCCCCGTTGTGAGTTGAGCCTGCACGAAGGGAATGAGGCTTTCGTTTCACGTGAACCTTCGGGAAGAGGTCGCGTCGGCGTTTCAGCCTTCGCTGCTCTGTGAACGAAAGCGGCATTTCTGCAATAGCTCACGTGAACGTGAAGGGTGTGACGAAATCTTGTGGTGCTCCCTAAAAGGTCGCAGATTCTCACGAGAATGTAGTCTCTTTTTTTTTTCCTCGTGGGGGGGGGGGGGCAGCGCCTTCGCAAGTACAAAGGCCTGTCGAAAAGTAGTTAGAAGCACTCTTGCGATGTGCCAGCTCCGCTGGGTCACCGTGCGACAGATCCAAGAGAGAAAATGCCCCGCGTTGTGTCCACACGAAGTAGGGTCGGAGTCGGAAAGTCTGCATTGTGGCCCTGACACGCTCCTTCCACCCAAACTTTCCCGGCGGCGCCGGAGGATAGGGGATCTCCTTTCTCCAAAGCGAGCCGGCGCACCGTGAAAGTGGTCAGGCGGCGCCACGCGATACCATCGTGGTCCTCCTCCTGTGGCCCAAAGCAGAGCACGCGCGCCGTATCGGGCCACCCTGGGCGCCGCGCTCGGTAACTTACTGACCCACACGGGGACAACAACAAAACAGCGGCACGCGCCGCGCTCGCAGATGTCCGGCAAAAGTCCTTGAAATGCACCAGGAAGCAATTTGCAGAGCGGCCAACCCAGCAGCAGCTGCCCGGCTCTAAAAACGCCCCACCACTCCTCTCCCGCTCTCGGGCTAAACACTGCCCCGCCGCCGCCTCTGCAGTGTCGTTCGTCTACAGCTGCCTGGACCCGCGCGCGTAGTGGCCGTTTTTCGCGGAAGGAGAGTGTTTCTTCCTCCTCCAGGTGGAAGGGTGCCCGTGGGCAGGAATGCAAGGAAGGAGCGGCCTTCCTCCTTGGCTTCCTTCCTTGACCGCCAAGCGGGTTACGGGGCACCCCGAAGTCTTTTCTTCTCTCCCAGGCGGTCGTTTTCTCTCTCGAGGGATGCTCGTTTCACTGTCCGCAGCGGCCTCTGCAATGAATGGGATGCTCGTCGTTTCTAGGTCCTTTTTCTCTTTTTTTTCTGTCTTGTTTCTTCTTCCCTAGTTTTAAGTAACTTTATGTTTACTACCAGGTGCGAGCCTGCGTTTATTGGCGCCCTCGTTAACGAGGTACGCCTTTTTTTTCTTCCTCCCCGGGCAGCTGAGGGGCATCCGTAGCCGTTGTCCCGTTGTTTGAGGGATTGGTCACGGGCCGCGCTCGTCCCGAGAGCGCCGCGGTTTGAAGCGTGGGTGATTTACGATTAGCTGCGCGCGTTAAGATCGTCTAACGATAATTACATGTATATGTATTTTTTCGTTGCCTCGTTCTGACCAGCTGTAGGTCGTACGTTTGCGCATAAAAAGGCCACTACCCGCGCCCGCTGGTCAACAGCGCTAGCTGTTAAGGCGAAGGTTCCTGGCCTAAAGGTAGTGGTTATCGTGACCATCGAGCGGCCGCGATCACGTCACTTCCCGGGAACATAGCCCGTGCCTCGTGCTAACTTCGTCATCACGTAGGGCGCGGAGTTGAAAAAAAAAAAAAAGACGACCCCGAACACCTTGACTCGCGATCACGTGGCCAACCCGACCCACACTTGCCCGACAGCAGCACTTAAGGCGGATTCACACTGGCGAGTCGCGGTGGTCGTGCGACAGGTTTCAATCGATTTGGTAAGCTCCCTCCCCGCTTTCCTAGTGCTTCGGAAACCGTAACTATATAGTTGCCCGAAATCGGTGGCGCGACGTTTGCGACTCGCCAGTGTGAATCCGCCTTTAGACCGAATGCAACAATTGCTGAAGCACCAAGTGGGACTACCACGGGTGTAATTGGCATTATTATTACTGAGCTATTTGCTGCTTCAACCAATTCAGCAGCGCGCCGAACTGCGCCTACTTAGAAGCCGAGAGGCGCCACCCTTGAAGATGTTTCAAAGCTGCTCACGTTTCGCGCGCAGCGCTTTGTGAACAGCCAACGGTGTAGCACTCAGACCCCGTGTGAGCCATTCTTGAGGTGCCGCAAGGTTTACCGTTGCGCTCTGCTTTGCGCCTTGTATGCCTGTGGGATTCTGCTGGATGCCATGCAGCCGTCGCCTTGTCTTCTCGCGAACCCTCCGGCAACGTGGGCACACCTAGGATTCTTAGAGGGGGTAGAAAGCACCGAAAGCGGTCTCCCTCAGTGTGATGTGTCGCTTCCGCGGCGGTCGCCGACTGGGCCGGTGGGGGCTGCCCACCCGCTGCCTCACTTTCTTCTTCGGGTAGCGGCGAGACCGTTGAGTGAGCTGCTCTTCTTGGCTGTTGTCCACGTGCCTCGTCACCCGCTTCTCTCCCTCGACGTATCCGGATTTTTTGCGTTCTTCCCGCCGGCGCCGCGTTCCGCGAACGGTTCCGCTGCTGACGCGACGGGGTGGTTGGCGCGGAGCTTTTATGTCTCCCTGCGTTCAATGGCCGCCGCCGGCTGGGACCCCGTCCTGCGGTCTACGCGCAGGATCCCATTAAGAAAAAGCCTTTAACTGTCCCCCCCCCCCCCCCCCCACTACCCTCCCTGTTCCTTCGCACTTTCGACGCGGACCTGTTCCAGCGGGTCGCCGTCTTTTATTTTGCTTCTATGCGACACTTCGTAGCAGCTTCTTTTGGTGGCTCCTGGCGACGGTTGTAAAGGATGCAGCACTCTGTCGCAACTGGAGCTATTGCAAGTACAAGTGCCGCCTTTTTTTGTTTTTGCATCTTAGCTACGAGCTTACACTAATGGAATCTATAACAAGGGCTACAGAAGGTAGTGTTTATCCTCCAGCGTTAGCTGGGTAATGAATGTTTGCATCTCAGTACTTGGTTCATTTCGGACTCGTACGCACGAACGAGGCCAAAGTTAAAGGCACCGAGGCCACGGTAGATGGCCAGCGATATTGAGTAATATTCATTCGCGTACCGCGATTTCTTAGGAACTAATTCGGCGGGTGATGAACGGGCGTCGTGCGTGCGCGTTCTTATTTGTCGCCCGGCTTCCTTTCGCAGACCTGGGCTCCCCGGCCTCGAGTTGCGAGCAACGGAGCAGTCCACCCACCAGCCACCGCAGCAGCCCACCCGTGACTCCGCCCACCCCTCCGTCCTCGAGCGAGGGCGACAAGGGCTGCGCGCAGGGCTGCGATGAACAGTACCTGTCGTCCGAGGACTCCTCCGAGGTGCCCCCCATGCCGCTGCTTTCGGCCGCCTACCGGTACACGATGCACGTGCAGACGCCCCACCAGCTCCACCACCATCGCCAGCTGCCGCCGCTGCTGCCACTGCTGCCGCCGCAAGACACGAGGTCGCTGCCCGCAGATGTCGCCGAGCCGAGCCCGCGCCGGGTTCCGGTCATCCAGTCACCCATATCCCGCTACCTGCCTCCGCCGCCGGACCTGGTTACGCAGATCGCGCGCCTGTCCATGGACGTGCCGCTGGACGCGCGCACGACAGTGCTCTCGTCGCCCGAGCCGCGCCGCCAGCTGCCGCCCACGTCTCCAGTGGAGCTGACGCGGCGCACAGCCGCCGTCGAGCCGCCCTCCTGCGAGATGGCCCCGGCCGACGAGGCCACGCCGGCGGCCGCAGCTCCGCTGAACATCCGGATGAGCGTCCTGCAGCAGCGGCTGGGCCTGCGCGGCGACCAGCCCATCGAGTTCGTCAACGGCGGCCACGGCATCAAGAACCCGCTGATGAACAAGGCCGGCCGCCGGACCAGCAGCAGCAGCCAGCCGGCCGACGCGCTGCACGACTCGAGCAGCAACCAGAGTGCGGGGTCAGTGGAGCCTCTCAGTCCGAGGGCGCCGCCGCCGCTGCCTGTGCCGCCGCCGCCGCAGCGGCCGCTGCAGCAGCCCGCAGCCAGGCCTCAGCAGAACAAGTCAGTTTGGGTCGTGCACTGAAGCGCTGTGCCACTGCCTCGCGGCGGACGAATCTTTCGGGCCCAAGCGATTGGGTGCGATGTCTGCCGTGGCTCGCGTACCTTCACGACTATGTACCGTTCGAAAGAGCGAGCACTCCCTATGTTCAGCTCCACACAGAGCGGTCGCGAGCCGCCGGCAGATAGCGCAGGCATGTGCATCGGCCGCCACTGGCGTTCTGTGGCGGCATTGGGCACCGCGCCACACGGCAAACCATGCATGCCTGATATGTTAAAACTATTCCCTAGGATACGTGTGACCTGTATTGAAAACAAAAGCACTAACAAATCATTGGCAGATTCCGTGCGACAGTGGCAACAGCGCATTTCGTTAGTTTTAGCGTGTGTGCATCCCGTAGGTGAAGCAATAAGCGGCGTGGCGCGAAGACAGTTCTTTCAGAGAAAGCAGGGTTAAGCTGACAGCTAACCTCGATTCCTGCCTTTCTTCCCACAGGCTTTCCTGCCAGGAGTGCGGGAAGACGTTCGCGCTGCAGCGGCTTCTCAATCGCCATCTCAAGTGCCACAGCGACTTCAAGCGCTACCTGTGCACATTCTGCGGCAAAGGCTTCAACGACACCTTTGACCTCAAGCGGCACACACGAACGCACACCGGTAAGGACGCAGCAGCGATTTTGCATGGCTTCGCCAATTCGCCTGTAGTGTAATGTGTGGCTAAACTGCTTACAATGAAGTCTTAAGGTTATATAGCACCAGAGTCAGGCGTCGTACCGTATTCGAGATTTAATTGCGTGACCTCGTGACGTCATCACAACCCGCACATCGCGGGAGGCGGCAGCCTGGATTTGTCCCACCAAAACCCCGCCGCTGTCCGGTGTCGCGAAATTAGCTGATTGGTTGAGAGCGCTCACTTGACCATGTCAACTCATCACGACCTGATCACCGTGACAGGTGGCTGTTATTGGTTGGCCTAGAGAGGTCACGCGACCTTGCGACGTTAGCATAACCCGCCCACCTGGTTGTGAGCAACCCAGTTTCAATACAGCAACCTAGATGGAGTCGAAATCACTAGCGATAAAGTGCGATATATGCAAATGTCCGCACCGTCACAGCATAGTGGATACCTGTTACTGCAGTCCTGATATGGCGGTTGATGGACCGACAGTTGCAAAGACGCTGACGGTAGTTTTTCTTTTGTGCTAAGTCCTAGGCCAGCTTGGTTTGAACAGACTCCGCTTTCTAGTCTTACCCCGAGGAAGAAGTCACAGCACAGAAGTAGCAGCGCACTGATCACCGTTCGAATATCGCGCTAAGGCGAGACTTTGGAGTTGGTTTTTCGCACCGCTAACGGGCCGTTGTCGCATTATTATTACGCAGGTGTCCGGCCGTACAAGTGCAACATGTGCGACAAGTCGTTCACGCAGCGGTGCTCGCTCGAGTCGCACACCCTCAAGGTGCACGGCATCCAGCACAAGTACGCGTACAAGGAGCGCCGGGCCAAGGTGTACGTGTGCGAAGAGTGCGGCCACACGACCAACGACCCCGAGCGCCACTACGTGCACCTGCAGAAGCACCACCCTTACAGTCCAGCCTTGCTCAAGTTCTACGACAAGAGGCACTTCAAGTTTAACGAAGGGAACCTCCCCATGGGGCTCCTGCACGGGCACTCCTGAACTGTCTCCTGTTTTTTTTTTTTTTTTGCGGCCGAGAACGCGCCGCCTTTTTGTCTGTGATACCTCCACATAGTCTTCCTCGTTGTAAATAGCGGCCTCAAGAAAAGGCCGTGGCATTAAGTTATGTCCATCACAACGCATTCCCCTGCAATCTCAAGCATCATTCCTCTTTGTTCCATGTCCGCAGTGAATCTGTTTCGGGGCGTGCATTTTTTCATTGTTGGCCCCCCCACGGTGCCGTCCGAATGCATCTCCGGGAAGCCGCGATGCAGTACAAACTTGTCCCTTGAAAAGTACACCTATAGTTTTTTTTTTTTTCACGTTTGCTCATTTTCATTGATTTTGTTCTTGTCATTTTTAAAATTTTTCCTACGGACCTCGCGGTCTAACGAGTCCTCCGCCTGTTCAGTTTTACAGAGCGGGAAGGCCGTGGAGCGTCTTTCCTTGTTCGTCCTTGCCTTTTCTTCATGTTCAATAAAAGTGATACGTTGTTCCAGCAAATGTGTCTGCTTGTGGCCAGCGATGTGATGCACTGCACATGGAAACAGGCTGGCATTTTCATGTCGCCTGGTGAAGTGACGACGCGATTGTTAAGCTGTGCACCACATCTCCCGCCTAACTGTCCTCTAAAATCTGCCTAACTGTAACATCTGCCTAACTGTCCCGGGTGATGGGACAGTTAGGCATAGGATGGCGACGCTTGCAAGAACAGGCCCGAGCGGCAGTGGTTTAGTATTAGTCACAAACACTTTAGAAGGGCGAGTCGCGGTCCAAATAATGATGGTGTGGCCGCCCCTTTTACACGGATAAATCGGATGGCACAATAGACATAAACCGCAACAGGTGAGCAGTATGTGCTCACGGCGAATCCACAATTGATAGTACAGCTTGGGTTGGACATCTTTTTTTTAAAGCGCGAAATGCACGAAGTAAAATATTGTGTGAAGAACGCCTGACGAAAATACATACTTGTACAGAAAAGCGTTGACTGGCGGAATAGGAGAAGTTGGCAACGCTCGCTGCACTGTATTCCGCGAGCTTGCCGCAAAAGTGCCGCCCGCGAGCGCGGCAGACGACGGCGCTCCGGCAGTGAGCTACTCCCTTGTCGGCGCTAGGCCTAACTTGTTTCGCATTGAAGCACATCGGAGTACGCTATTGAATTGACCAGCTCTACAATAAATGGTCTACTCACGGCACTGCCTTACTGACTACCCCAATGTCTCATGTTAAGTGAAAGATATATGATGGATTTAAGCGACGGCTCAGCAAGCGCAGCTAACTTGCAAGCAGATCGGGTCAGCCGCGATGCACAGGCGGCAGCTGCTACGCCGCTGTGATCTTAAAACTAGCTGGTATCGTAGTCATTATCGCTAACAGCAACTCGGTACAGGTCAGCGATCCTTAATATCCCGAGGCTTATCATTTACGAGAACAAGAAAGTTTAGCACGGTTTTCTGACGCTGGTGCCAGGGATACGCCGCAGAGATGCTGCCTTGCAAACCACAAGTCTAGAACGACCGAAAAGTGTGTTCCGCAGCTCCCAAACACCCGCCGCGGTGGCTCAGTGGTTAGGGCGCTCGACTACTGATCCGGAGTTCCCGGGTTCGAACCCGACCGCGGCGGCTGCGTTTTTATGGAGGAAAAAAACGCTAAGGCGCCCGTGTGCTGTGCGATGTCAGTGCACGTTAAAGATCCCCAGGTGGTCGAAATTATTCCGGAGCCCTCCACTACGGCACCTACCTTCTTCCTTTCTTCTTTCACTCCCTCCCCTGTCCCTTCCCTTACGGCGCGGTTCAGGTGTCCAACGATATATGAGACAGATACTGCGCCATTTCCTTTCCCCAAAAACCAATTATTATTATTAGCTCCCAAAGCCGCTGCGACCAGGAAGATAAAAAATGACGATGAAACCCTATGAGTTTAACTGCACACGCTTGCATCCGAACAATTTTTAACCGAATGTTATCGCTAGATATCGCGTGTTCACCCCGAAACACGCCCTGAACACTGTTCTAGACAAGCGTTTTGCCCTCTGTACTACGGCAGTGGAGGCAGTGTCAGTACCGTCGGACGGCACACTGCGTCGTGCGATATTTGCAAATGCCGCTTCGCTCTAACGATCATCGCGTCACTTCGTTGCAACCGGTCGTTGGCTGCTGTAACCGTGGCGAGAACGGTGGCGAGCCGTATGACAACAGCGAACCGTGATTCGCGATAACCGCAGTTAACCATAACCGTGGTTAGATTGCCCGTGCGACTAGGGTATCAGTATGCAGGAAACCAGGACGCGGAAAAGAGCTTTAAACCGCTGGCTCAAACACGCAGAGGGTAAGAAATGGATCAGTTCAACGCAAATAAGCGCGAGCCGCCGCGGTGGCTGAGTGGTTATGGCGCTCGGCTGCTGGCCCGAAAGACGCGGGTTCGATCCCGGCTGCGGCGGTCGAATTTCGATGGAGGCGAAATTCTAGAGGCCCGCGTACTGTGCGATGTCAGTGCACGTTAAAGAACCCCAGGTGGTCGAAATTTCCGGAGCCCTTCACTACGGCGTCTCTCATAGTCAGAGTCGCTTTGGGACGTTAAACCCCCATAAACCAAACCAAATAAGCGCGAGAGTCTGTTTATTAAAGAGCGCAGGTCAAGCTAACGGAGTCCTGATAGTTCAAAAGGCAGCGCCCTGCTGTTTGAAGCGAAATCGGGGTATCTTGGAACGCGGAGCTACAAAAAAAGAAAAACCAGGATGACACACATGCAGTGTGGCAAATCTGGACCGCAGCGGAGGCCTTGAGATTAGAGCATCTGCCTTGTATGTGGAAGATGCTAGAGTCGCAGGCGGGAAATGCATTTTTACCGGTAGGTTCCAGGCAGTGGGCTTGCGTCCGCCGAAGTCAATTGCGCAAAACTAATAAAAGATCTAAAAGCAGCTAACGCTCTCAAATACCGAGCCACCATGCTCGTTAATTTCCCTGCTCCAGACGGGACGCTTGTAACATCCATCCAAAACATGCAGGGCGGCTTTACCCCCTTCCTTGAAACACTGGACCGATGTGTCGAACAGGACTTGAGTACTAGCCCTTGTTAAAATGGCCTACAGACTTTCTATAGACTCTATTGACTTCCTATAGGTATTTACTTTTGTTATGATTTATGGGGGTTTAACGTCCCAAAGCGACTCAGGCTATCAGGGATGCCGTAGTGAAGGGCTCCGGAAATTTCGGCAACCTGGGGTTCTTTAACGTGCACTGACATCGCACGGTACACGGGCCTCTAGAATTTCGCCTTCATCGAAATTCAGCCGCCGCGGCCGAGATCGAACCCGCGTCTTTCGGGTCAGCAGCTATTCATAGTCTATAGACTGTCTATTGAAAAAAGTCTACTACAAGTTTATGGCCATAAATCTATAGATTTCTTTGCACTTTACAGAGAGAAGGCTATGAGCAGTCTATAGACTGTCTAAATACATTTTTGTAAAGGCTGGCGCCATAATCCTGCCAACTGTAGTAAGGTTGGAGGCCAGGTACAGGCACGGTGCATCTGCTCAGGGTGCATGGTCTTGCCACACGGCCTGCATTTACAAACTTCCCTCCCACGCGCCAGAAGCTGTATGGAAAGGTGCTTGGATATGAGCAGGGTCTAAGGAAAAAGTAAGAATAACACAAAGCACAGAAAGGAAATTCAAGTAGAACAAGAAAAAGCGAACAAGTTAACAGCTCCAGTGAAGAATACCGCTTGTCAAAAAGGTTTTCTTGTTTGACATTTATTTACTTTTTTCTGCCGCATTCAGTTTATAGAAGCCCTTCTCACGAAAAAGCGCTACTAAAGTAGGCATGGACGTCAATAAATTTTTGTTTACGGTTAAAGGTCATCAGATAGCCAAAAATGAGGAGTAAGTGCGCAGATAGCACCAAAAATTAGAATAATAGAATAAAATTGATCTGTAAGTTGAAGTAACGCTGCGTGTTACATTGGTAGGTTATGTTATACCGTTAAAAATCGAAGTTTTATGTTGTACCCTAAACATTAGTTCAACGTTGAAACTAAGCAATGTATAATGGTGTGTTATATATGTGCTACTATCAGGACAGTAAAATAGCATCGCAAGTATATTTCAAGCGCAGTGCCTCGAGCTGCTTTCTTTGTTCGTACAATACTGTTGTTCTTCAACTAACGACATAGCGCCAAAATTCCAATACAAAACCCCACTCGCTAGCATTTCGGGATGATCCCCGAAGTGCGGAATAAGAACCAGACGGTTCCTGTAAGGAGAGGTTATATCTTACATGATGTCGTAGTAAGGGAAAAAGGAACAGAAAAACAACGAAGATGGGACACTTAAACTCCGCACTAAGGGTATGACGGGATAGCGTATTGGGTTAATTCCCTTATATTCAGAAGATCACTCTCTACTTTACGTTCACACACCCCTGGGGGTCCTCATACCCCTCCCGGCACACTGCGACGGCAGGTGCTCCCAGCGGTAGGCCCTGTGTAGCCCAGGTTGCTCTTCCCGAGCGACCAAACCTTAATTTAACTGCCACCTGTTACGGTGGGCAGTTTGCTCACAATCCAGTGGCCAGGTTGTTGTGACGCTGCAAGATCACGTGACCTAGCTGGCCCACCTGCCTCCTAGGTTGCTCCCTGGGGACCACATGCCAGGGTCACATGCTCGTGATTGTTCGCTCACAATTAACGCCGACACCGGATTTTCTGGACAACAGGGCCTCTTCAAATGGACAGGACGGTTACCACTGCGCAACGCGAGACTCAGTGACAGCTGTTCAGCTATTTATATTTTAGGGTATGTAGAAGTAGAGAATAGACTGCGAATTCATATGTCCAGAGGGCTTTTTCTAGTTTTCCCCACGTACTCGCTTTTCGACTAGCTCTCCTCTCCAGTCCGCCACTATGGGCGCACGGCGCCACCGGCGACCCTCTCCTCATGCGGCGCAGGTGGAGCGTGCTACATTCCTCTGTTCTTGATATCCTCTCCCTCCTTCCGCAGTAACCACCCTCTGGTCACGCATTCCTATGCCAGCGCCATACCCTCCTCCTCCCTCTTCCAGGGTAACTACCCTCCGGTAGTAGCCACCATCTAGTTGTAGGGATTTCTCCGCTCTCGTCACACATTGCCCCTTCCACGGTTACCACGTTCCGGTGACGCCTTCCTACAGTTTCGCCGTACCCTCATTTTCCTTCCAGGGTTATGGAGGAAGGAAAGAATTTAGGAGGGGCCGCTACGTCACTTTTTTTTTTTGAATCCGGACCACAAAGACCCGTCCCCAAATTCCTGCACGTATATGCCAGTGCACGTAGGCACTGTTATGCACGAGCAAGCATTCCGCTGGCATCCGTGGAAACCAGCGCCGTGCGCCCGCCACGCGCAAAGCAAGCCCGGGCTCTCGGACATGTCGAGGCTTGCAGCATCTAGTCTCGCCCGGCGGAATCCCCACCCCCTCTTGCTAGCGCGGACTCGAGACTCAACCGACAAAGTGTTGTGCGCGTGCGTTTTTATTTTATTTTTCTCATTGACTGTACACACGCACGACCTGGACAACTTTATTTTGACTCTGTAAATAGTGTAAATATGACCACTCCCTATGTCCTTTCTTGCTATCCCCTCACCTCTTTCATTTCTCTTCTTCATACTGCCTTCTATCCTTTATTTCCGCTGCCCCAGCTCAGGTGCCGCCGATATAGTGATGGCAGATGCCGGGGTGAGCAAAAATCTTTTAACTTCCTTTTATTATATTTTTGATTAAACACTTACTACTACTCGCCGGCAGCCCTTTCCAGGCTGCAAACTTCGAACATCCGATCCCTTCTCGTCCATTCGACCAATTCGAACTGTGACCAGTGGCGCCACCTGATAGGAGGGTTTGAACGGCTGGCTGCTGCAGCGGTCCCGGAGGAAGTGAAAAACAAACCAGGGGGACGAAACTTCGTGTACCGCCCTGCGGCCGCTAACTACAGGCGTTAGCAGCAGTTACGCTCATAGCGTTTGGTGTACGAGTTATCTTCACGACAACGGACGAATCGAAACGCGAGGGCACGGGGGGTGTTCGCATGGCATCTGCTTCGCGCGCGGACTGGTCCAAAATCGGGTCCGCTGGGGGAGGTGGGTGGATGCCGCGCGCCGCACCTTTATATGGGTTTTCGTACTCCCTATCTTTGTTACTGTGGCATGCAAAAATTGGTAGCGCTGCCGGTCAACAATGGTAACTGCAGCGCTGGGCCAACGTAAGGAGAACGTTTTTCATGGCTAAAAGAGATATTTCTCAAAATACACTACATGCCTACGTTACAGCATTAAGTACAATACAGATCATGTGTGTCGACGCACCAGAGGTGTCAAATTTTATCTCAAACGGCGCAAATGACTTCTCAGCACATCATTTCGTGCAGCATTCACGCAATAC
The DNA here is from genome assembly GCA_030143305.2 of Amblyomma americanum. NCBI lineage: Eukaryota > Metazoa > Arthropoda > Arachnida > Ixodida > Ixodidae > Amblyomma > Amblyomma americanum. Next base: position 66,103 of record JARKHS020031936.1, on the reverse strand, counting down.
ATATGCGATCATTCCTGCATAATTTTCAAGCAATACAGAAGGATCAGTCTGTGCACAGTGAATGCACGCAATTTAATGCATGCATGATGTAGTACAGCCTTCCTGATCTTTAATAATATAGCGCGAGGGTCGACCAAGCTGCTGGTCAGCGCCTTGCAACGGCGATAAGCGTGCAGCACAGCGAGAGTTCGTGCACGCCCACGAAGGGGGAGAGCGTCGTCTGCTGCGCTGTTCCGATCACGAGGACACACGCCCTGCCACGACATCTGTTCGCAAAAATACCGGCGGGCAGTAGAGTATATGTGCATGCTAAGATGTCACACTGGGGCGTGCTTTCCCTCTTTTTATTTCCTATTACGGGAGGCCGTGCTGGGGAAGCAGAGTTAAAAAAAATAAAAGGAAAGAAATACAGCAGCACATGGAACCCTCTGCGAGATCAGAACACGATAAAAGGGGCACCGACAAGCTCTTTAATCAGTCTTTCAGTGTCAAGACGGTTTAAACAAAGCATCGGAGCTTTCAAACGTCTCAGGGTCGTATCTTAGTAATGCCCATAGGCTCTGCTGTCCGCCAGTTTTTTGCGAACAGATGTCGTGGCAGGGCGTGTGTCCTCGTGAACGGAACAGCGTATAGCAGACGACGCTCTCTCCCTTCGTGCGCGTGCGCGAACTCTCGCTGTGTTGCACGCTTATCGCCGTTGCAAGGCGCTGACACAGCAGTTTGGTCGATGCCCGCGCTATGTTATTAAAAATCAGGGAGGCTATACCTTACAAATTGTTTAGCATTTACGTAAACGCGTGGAAGCAAACCACTATCACGCAATAGCCTTCACTCTCCGTGCTGATATATGCGACAGCAATAAAATTCAGTCAACGTATAGTTGCACAATCGGTTCCCACGATGCGCCGACTCTTGCGAACCAAACACGATGACTGATTCGTTAATGGCAGTGGCTAAATCACTGTTCATAATCCACGGCGCCGAAATGAGCGGTGGCTCCCGAGAAAGCGAGCGCAAGTAGCGGTTCCCGCCGTATCCGCTCGCGAGTCTCGCTTCACTCCTAGCAGTTTCGAAGGTCACGAGCGCAAAACGAAACACCACCGTAGTTGTCGCAGCACAGACATCACTAACACATGAAGGAACACGATGCCAAAGTGTCTGTGACCGGCGCCGCGAAGCAGGCGACAGCGCCCGAGATAATGTGCGACTGACGGAGTTCGCGAAACACGCCAAGGAAGTGTGGCGGTTTGCAACGGCTGCGCGGGTCATAAATTCAAAAGGGTTACGGCTCCAGCGGAGGTTTGTCAATTAGCCGGGACGGAAGTGGCTCGCGCTTTCCTCCCCCTGACCAAACCGCGCTGAACGGGAGCAGACGGAGACATCGAGCTAGACGCTCTCCAGGCGCATCGCCGAGACCCTTTGTGCGAGCCGTTGTGCGACCGGCCCCTGTGCCGATAATGCAACGCCCTTGTTTTGAAGCGAAAAGCTTCACTGCGCTTGGTAAACCAATCTCCGGGTAGGCAGCAGAACGACCTTGAAACGACCTTCAGCCCCAACCAAGGATAGCCGTGTATGACCATATGTGGTACAGTTATGGTGTCGAACGCTTGACTCCCGACCTTTAGTTGACCTTTGACATTGGGTGACCTTTGGGTTGACCCTTGATCTTAAGAGCATCCGATGGGGTGATGTGAAGCCACGTGACGACATCCGATGGGGATGTCGTACGACCATGTGATACCACATCATAACCATGAGGTCATGTGGGTGTCGGGCTGTCGCGAGCGTGTAGCGGAGATGCTATGGACGAGGCTCAGACGCTTTTGCTTTTCGCTGAATTCCAGGGTTAGCCAAGTTAAGCCACTGCCAATTTTCGTTGACTCACCGTCGCCTTGACAGCTTCATCGCTCAGCTCTGCGCAACAGTGGCAGCAGGCTGGGAGGCCCAGTCCTAACAGTGGCGGCAGCGACGCCACCAGCCTTCCGTAGGCAACCGTGTATGCATGGCTTCTCACGCTGCGAAACTGAGCCTCCGATGCTTCCGTCACTCCTCCGCACCCTGGGCAGGTCGCCGTTGTTCCAAGAGTAGCCTCCCGTAGTTTCTGCCGCATTCGGATATCCGATACGACGCGAACTGGCGCTTCCGTGTACGGCCACGCTAGTGGTCAGCCCTAGTCCAGGCGTGCTCGTTGCAAGGCCAGGGTTGAGATCCGCTTCTACGCTCTTCAAGGTGCCCTTGGCATCAATGACTGACGCACTGCGGTGCTTTGCAAACATAGCAGCGCATACATAACAGCAGTTTCTCTCAACTATATATGCAGCGGGGTATACTGGCCGCTGACGAGCGCACGTGCACATGAACACACACGTCGAACCCAACACAACCGATTCACCGCGACCACTTATGGAGCTATGGGACATCATTAATGGCTGACTGCATATAAACATGACCCTGTCATGTCCGATCGAGGATGAGTGTACGAGTTGTGGTACATTGTAGCGCTGCAGTACTCCCTATTGTTGTCCTATGTGCTCCTTTCAAAGTGTTGATTGAAGTCGTGTGTTCTCACAATTCGCGGGTCGGGTACTGCGCGGCTACTTTACTGTTTTAGTGAAAGCTGTTTACATGTAGTTTGAAGATTTAATGAAGGCCATAAAAATATTACTGCAACGTGTAATCGTAATTTTCAGAGCAAAAAACTACATTATGAAAAATGTAGACCGTTTGACCGAAGCTAATATAACACTGCTGTAGTGTTTCGGTGCTACCTGAATGAGCTTCTTCAGAAATAAAGGCCTCAGGGCCAGCGGGACGCGTGTTTGAAGCTTTTGCTCAGTCCCCGTTGTCTATACGCGGTCGCCTGCTGTGTTCGTAGCAGCGTCGTCGAAGGTTGTCGCGCTGCGAGTCGCGTTTTCTTTGGTGCGAAATTTTAATCGAAAAAAAAATTCCCCTGATTCAAACAGAAAAACTTTGCTTATGATTACGGAATAAAGATCGAAGCTCGGCAAAATTTTGTCGTTGGTTATACATGGCTCCAGACTGGTAATTTTCCGAAATCGTAAAAGCTCCATTTTCCACCACTTGTGATATACAACCTTCCCTCCGGAAAACTACAAGGTTTGTAGCAAAATTGAGCTCCATTCCTCAGTGTCGACGCATAATAATAATAATAATAATAATTGGTTTTTTTGGGGGGAAGGAAATGGCGCAGTATCTGTCTCATATATCTTTGGACACCTGAACCACGCCGTAAGGGAAGGGATAAAGGAGGGAGCGAAAGAAGAAAGGAAGAATAGGTGCCGTAGTGGAGGGCCCCGGAATAATTTCGACCACCTGGGGATCTTTAACGTGCACTGACATCGCACAGCATACGGGCGCCTTAGCGTTTTTCCTCCATAAAAACGCAGCCGCCGCGGTCGGGTTCGAACCCGGGAACTCCGGATCAGTAGTCGAGCGCCTAACCACTGAGCCACCGCGGCGGGTTCGACGCATTTCCCAATCGCAGCTGCCGTACGTGGTGTCAGTGATTATGACGCTCGGTTTCTGACCGCAAAGACGCGGGTTCGATTCTGGCTGCGGCGGACGGATTTCGATGGAGGCGAAATGCTAGAGGCCCGGGTGGTTGAAATTATCCGGAGCCCTTAAATAATAATAAATAAATAAATTCTTTATTTCACTCATGAAGTGAGGGAGTGCGGGAAAAAAAGCTGAAAATTCAGCTTGACTAGTTCCCAGCTCCCCAGATTACAAAAAATTCAAGAAACAAAAGAGAGGACAAGGGGAAAAAATAAAATAAAATAATGGCAGAGCGGCATAATAACAACAAAAATCAAAATACAGAAATGCTTTGTTTACAAAGTCAGATCGGCTTGTACAAGGAAAATAAACAAAATTCTAATTGAACTGTATGATACATCGGTGATAAGCAAAAGTACATGCCGGAAAAAGCCCGAAAAAACAAGAACGTTACATAAGTAAAGGAAAGAGACGGAGAAAACAATGAGCATGAAGAGAAAAGCGTTGCTCAAGGAAAGGTACAGCGTACATATGCAAAATGCTAGAAATACCCCATCATATGAAGGAATTGTTTTCTATGAACAGTAATTTCAGTTCTCTTTTTGAAGTTAACTCGGGAGTGATACCGTTTCTGTAACAGATATTTAACAAGTGTGGTAGCAATCTGTTTATCATTTGTCGTCCATAATCTGTCCTGCACGTTTCTACTAACCAAGGCTGTGTGCTTCTATATTCATAAGCTAGTGTCCTTTTACAAAGAGATGCCAACCGTAATAGACAATGAGTGTTGTTTTTTTATTTCAATCCTATAACGCGAACACAAGCCGTGCGAGTATAGGCTGTCTATTTTCATTATGCAATATTTCGAGAACAAAAGGTGGGAAGGGTGACTTCTGGGGACGTTTTCAATGTTTCTTAACATTTTTTTCTGCAATGTCAGAATTTTTTGCAAATTTCCTTTGGTTGTATTCCCCCAGACTAGTTGGCAATAGTTTATGTGTGAGTGGAATAGTGCATTGTACAATAAAAGTTTAACCTTTGGAGGTAGAGTATATCTGTTTGCGTACGTTACTCCCACGATGCAAGACAGTTTTGAGATAACGTGGCTCACGTGATTGTCCCACGTCATATTTTCGGTGAAATATACTCCCTACGGCGTTCCTTATAGCCTGAGTTGCCTCACGAGTAACGACGTTAAACCCCATAGCACGAAACATTTTCCAGTCGCAGGCATTGAAAATTTGATTGAAAATAAAAAAAGTGCATATGGAACCTGGATGGCTGTCTTTATCTGAACACACCTACAGCACACATGAACAAGCAAGGCCGCTGACGAAGTGGAAATGCCGGCTTAGCCGAGCCGGTACTGTGTCATGCACACCGTGTCAGAGCAGCAGAAGGTAAAGATATAGAATATATGAGCACAAACAAACAAGCAAAACATGTACTAACTGCACGCGTATGTATGCATGCCTATCACAGTCCTAAACACCGGGATCGAAGCAGTGCGGCACGTGCCGAAACTTAGCTGCGAGTGGGAGTTCTCCGTCGAGAAGCGGCGAGGCAACCCGCGGCGCAAGGCCGGTAAACCGACACCAGCGCCACCCCGCGCGCGCGCCCGCGCGCCTCTATTTGCCGCAACGGACTGCGAGCCGCCTGACAAGATCTCACAAGCGCCCAAACACGTATAGGTGCACCCCACCGCACGTGCAGCCAGGTGCAGCGCACGATCAGGGACGGCCCAGCCCTCAATGCATGCGGTCGGCGTGAAAGGAGGCACCCCGGTGCGCCCATCCGGCCCGGGCCCCGGGCGCGTTAGCACCTAGCGGGAGACAACAACGCCGCTTTCAGCGGAGCGCGCAACGCGGCCGTCACCGCTGCGTGTGTATGCAGTGTACTCCCTTCGCTTACCGTTCGCGGTCCGCAAGCGACGGCGGAGACAGCTGCGGCAGACTTGGTAACGGATGACGACGGCGGAGGTCTCTTCATCCCTCTCACCCGGCGCAGGTAACGGTCAGGACTACGCCTCCCTGGTAGAGCGTATACGATCGCGACCTTCGGCGACTAGAGACGAGGAAGACGTGCTGCTGACAGCCTCCTTTATTTGAGCATGCGTGCACGCGCAAGGCTGCGATACGAATTGCGCACTGTATGAGGTGGTAGACAAGAGAACCTCATGGATGAGGTTCACATAGCTGTGAATTGGACACAGCTTGACTAACAGCCTAAGATGGATGGATGGAATGGAAAGCAGGAGGAGGGGAAGAAGAGGAAAGGCAGGGAGGGTAACCGGAGGAATAATCGGTTTGCTACCCTAAACCGGGGGAAAGGGGTGAGGGGATAAAAAATGAAAGAGAAAGAAGAGTCACTATGAAAAGCCAGCGTTCGTTCAAGTCACAGCCTATCGTGCAGGCCAGAAGTTCTCAAGAAGCGGAGCAGTGCCTTGGAGGCCTTCACCGTCGACGATCGCCGCGGCCAGTGGCCGAGAATCTTCATTTCTAAGGAAGGGAGGAAGGCAGGAGGGGCCCCTTGGAAACGGGGCTTTTATCTTTGTTTCTTTAAAGGTATAATAATCGGTCTATAATTTCGCCATTTTCTTTCCATATAATTTTAATCCTACACTTCTAACCTTATGTTAGATCTTCCAATCACCTTTGGCTAACTTGCACCGCACATTCATTCACATGACCATTGTCATCTGCCTGAGAGTTTCTTAATGTACACTTGAGGGAAAGCTGGCGGCTTTTCACTTCATCCACCAAGGACGTCCGAGGCATGCCGGGAAGACAGCACACCGGATTGACATCCGGTGACTTGGTGACTGTGATACGGATTGGATATTTTTGGTTGTTCAGTTTCGTTTTCACCATTGTAGTTTTTACTGATGTTTTGTGCGCTTTGTTGTTGTGTAGAGCAGTTACGCACTCAGTTCATTTGAGATCCGAAGGCGCTTGACTCTTATTGCGCGCAGCGTTTCATAATTACATCGTTTTCACTATTAAACTAGATTTAGATAAACATTGCTTTGCTGCTCTTTCGCGTTAGTCGCCCTTGCGCCAATAAAATTAAACTCCCAACCAACTAACAAAGGCGCTTGACATGAAGTAAGCTGAGCACAGCGTCTGGTGCCTGTTAGGCCTAAAGTCCGTCTGCCCCCTCACCGGGAGCCATTTACGCAGCAAGCTGGGTTTTTCTCTGCGGGAACCTGTGCTATATACCTGTGCACTGAGATGTGAAAGAAGGGAACAATGTTTCTTGTGAACTGAGAACTCGGCAGTCTGCTGCCGTGACCACTCTGCATATTTCTCGTAGGGGTCTCACAGACACCTTAAAAGCGCAGTGCTTCGAGAAGCGCAACCGTACTCGCCAAGGATTGCGTTTGGTTCATTTCGAAGACTGGCGGTGGCTGCGCATTGCATGCAGGAACGACTTCCACTTCCATGCAAATACCCGCATGTTGCACTTGAGTCAGCATGAACACGGCCGTCACTTACTTGCGGTATGTTTGCGCTTCCTAATTCATGTTTTTCTTGGCAAAATTTGTAAGCGCAGCTCCAGGACATGCCGAGAGCCGGCACTTATAGTCAGTGTTGTAGGCGTTACCGAAAAAAAGTAACTAAATACGTTACTGGTTACGTTAAAAAAAGAATGCGTTGCCGCCCTACGTTACCTACAAAAAAGGTAACGCGTTATCGTTACCGTTACCGAAAAAAAAGTACCGCACGTTACTTTGCCGTTACTTCATGACCATAAATTTTAAGTTTTCGTCACCTTAAGAACTTACGATAACAATTTTATAAAGCTCACATTTCACACATAACATCTAGCCATAACGATTTTACGCGATATCCTGATTTACCGAGAATACTTTGCACAAATGTGCAGGAGCTTAGCAACGTTATGGTGGCCTAAAGTTGCCTGTAGAGTTACATGTGTTGGATTCTAACTGTGTGGCACATGATGAAGCCATCTTCTGAATGTGGCAATAAACACAAAATGACACTCCAATATCAATTCTAACTTCACAAAGAAAACATCGCTGAACCCTCAACAAATTTAGAGTAATTCTGAAAAATGTGATGTTCCAAAATGCTCGGCATGCTTCCACTCTGTAGAGAGTTGTGTGTGTGAGTGGTTTGGGAAGGGGAGGTAGGTGAAGGCAAGTGTGTGAATGCGTGTTCGTGCAGGTGTTTCGTGCTTTATGGCTATTCTGTCCTTTTTTTAGTTGGGTGCGTTGTCAAGGGCAGCTGTTTTCTGGCATGCATGCGAGCCCCAACAAGGGTTGTGGGGTGCACCTGTACATTTTGTTTATTTACATCACTTTAGATGTTCTGCGCTTTTTTTTCTAAAAAAAGGGGGCGGAGTGGGTGACAACTAGAACAAAAAGTAACTAGTAACGTGACACCTCACGTTACCGAAAAATGTTAACGTAAGTACGTTACCCGTTACAGTTCCGAATTGGTAACGAGCACGTTACTAAGTTACCGAAAAAAATAACGCGTTACCGGTAACGCCGTTACTTGTAACGCGTTACCGACAACACTGCTTATAGTGCGCGTAAACTAGTTTCTCTTAGGAAAACAGGGGCTCAGGCAAGTTTCCTCATGGCACGAACATAGCCTATGCACGGATATAGGGCGCGTCCTGCAATAGCAGACTACACCAACGAAACGTTTTGTTTTTCACAATGAGAAAGCAGAAGCTTCTAAAGCGCATTATTTTAAGCGCTAACAGTTGTTTTGAAAGAATATTCGCTGTGAAAAGTGTGTCTCTTAAACGCAAAAAAAAAAAAATATTTTCCACGGTTCGCTATATTTGGCGGCATGGAGAGAAAGCCCTCTCTAGCCATGAGCAAATTCGCTTATCGTTCGCTTATCTGCTCATTTATTGCAATGTGCAGTTAGCATATTTTATTACAGGACATATTGATTGTAAAACAACGCTTCCTTGCATGCAATGTATGTTTTGCGAAAATTGTGTTTTTGCAGTCGTAGTCATGTTTTAGGGCCAAGCCAAGTACGATACGCTGTCTTCCCGGCATTCCCACGGTGGATGAAGTGCCGTTTAAGAAACTCGCATAGACGGTGGCGCCAGCTTTCCCCCTAGGTAATATTTAGAAACACTGTGGTTATCTGTATATCCAAGGGCCTCTGGGCGTACAGCTGCTATACCAACTCAGGGAGAGTGACTGTGCCTGCATCGACATCGTGATGGATATCACCCCATTCGAGTGCAAGATGTTCAATTGTTTTTTATAGACTTACCACACTGCACACGTGTCAAGTTCTTGGTTAAATTTCTTTTTCTAGCTTCGCGTTCTAATTAAGACACCCTTGTCTAGCTTCAGAGAAGCTGAGGCTGACAAAACTTTATTGGACATAAGCGTAGGTGATTAAGGCAAGTTAGCTATATACCGTGCCGCAGGCCGTGGAGACCTTTGGCGATGCCGGCCCATTCGACGGCCTTGGACTCCATTCAGTTATCATAGAACGATTTCTACCTTATCTGCCTCTTATAATTTCGATATAGTTCTACACTCTGCTCATTTGCCGTTGGATTGATTTTCCATTGAGCAGCTTGATCCGGAGTAGAACTTTTTGCGGGGCTAGTTGGTCCATGCTGGTCCGTTCCTCTTCTTCGTTTCGCCTTCGGGCACCTTAATTCGCGCTGCTTTAGTTATGTCAGAAATCTAGTCAGAAATGAACCGGAGCGCCCACTGGCGGCGCTCTCCGGAAGGCACGCCAGTAGGCATGTCGATGAGTAAGTAGCCTGACGCTCATTGCGCCACGCACGCAACTGCTTGACGCAAGGCGCAAGTTCGGCTTTCTTGCATAACGCGCTGCACACTGAACAATGCGGAGAAGCCGAACGCAGCGCGCTTAAAATGCGAAGCAATTGTTGGGGCAAACTTTATATTTGTAATGCACGGAGTCGTCCCGATAGAAAACAATGTTATCTACGTGGGCGAAAACGATGACGGAAAGAAGAATGAGAAGAACTGATATCCGAGGAAAGCGCGCGGGGGGGGGGGGGGGGGGGGTCGCTTTATGCCCGGGAGCACACAAGACAATTACAAAACGACGATGGGCGCAATGCGGGTTGAATTCAACACTACAACAAATGTGAGCCCTTACACATCATGATTGGGTCTCATATCAATCCTTATAGATTGCAAACTTCGTGCAAGTAAATAATTATTATAATATTATCATCGCCACTATATTTTCAGAATAGTTCCCTCGTGCACTTTAAATGACCATCCGACAGTTTCGCTTACATGTGGAGCGGCCGGATGCCCTAAAATTACTAGGCGTATGGGGCATGAAAAGACAGTAGAGACCAGCAGTTTTTCGAGTGCTTTCTCGCACGCCCCCTGCCAGGATAGAACAGGGAACGCAACAACCATGCGTCTGTAAGTGGATGAATCAAGGATAGCCAAACCACTGACACAAGCTGCCGTCCGCCATTCCGATATGCATCGCCATCAGGGACTCCGAAGCGGAGGACCAGGGAGTGGGGTCTCCCTCCATTATTTCTGCAGCGGTGGGCACCCACCTTCAGCCACCCTTCCCCCATCGAATTGTTTACCCTAATATCGGCTTCCTTAAGGAAGCTCCGTGAACAATCTAATGTAGTCATATCCCAACAAATGACGTTGATTGACAGATTCCCACTTCGATAGCGTGATAAGCGGGACAGAAACAGACTATGCGCTAATATTTCGCGGTGTAGTCGAATCACTCTTCGCGTGCACGGTTTCCAGAACTTCGTTTTATTTAAAATTTGGAGCGAATTAAAAATGAACTTCATGGGAACATTTTATGCTGACGCAAGTGACGTTTGCTTGCTGTCCGGCACTTTCTGCTTTATTATCCATCGCGCGGAGCTACAGAATCAGTAAGGCTGGAGAGTGAAACATCGTCTCCTGCCTTTTAAATATCTCGTATAGTTGCTTTGCGCTAATTATGGCAGGGTAACTCTTAACACAGAGACCATCTGTACATCGGGGGCGGATATAAACCGCTCTAGCCCAAATATTTTCGACCAAAATAGTTCAAGGGGAGCACCAGGTCAGCGGGCCAAGGCTGAGTATCAGCTCATGAAACAAGAACGCGTGTGGATGTGTCACCTTGAAAAATAAAGCTCGAAAAGAACGCCCGACAGCACTGTCCAACTGTCCACTACCCGATAGCTGCACATGGCTAGCTTACTTCGGCTATGTAGTTAAGATCCGAGGCGCATACATAAACAAGGGTGCGTGTTTATTCTCTGTCCACGACCTCCGACGGTGTCTACAAGGAGCCGTAGCCAAGGTTCCGAGCCTCCATTATCGCTTACATGCTTCTCGAACGCTCTCGAGAGCGTATTCCCACGAGTTAACCCTAGCATATTGCTTTCGTATCACGTGAGTATCAAGATCTCGTGAGGAAATATATTACAGACTTGCGGGAATGATTCTTTTGTGATTGTATAGTTTACCAGGTTACTGTTCCGCTTGATGAGGCTGACGGCCTAGCGGCGCAGTGTCGAGCGATCCAGTTTGCCAATGCTGTGCACACGAATTAGGCCTATAGGGATCCCAAGCTCGGACAGGCGGCGCTTCGGAAGCGAGCAATCAGCGCCCTCTTTGGCGATAACGTCATGATATACTGGGAGCGCGGGGTCACGGCAGGTCTCATTACTAAGTTTTCTGAGGAAACGAAATGGTGCAGTAACTGTCTCACTTCTCGATGGACACCTCAACCGCGCCGTGAGGGAAGGGAGGAAGGAGGGAGTGAAAGAAGAAAGAGGTGCCATAGTGGAGGGCTCCGGAATAATTTCGACCACCTGGGGATCTTTAAAGTCCACTGACATCGCACAGCACACGGGCGCCTTTTTGAGTTTCGCCTCCACCGAAACGCGGCCGCCGCGGTCGGATTCGAACCCGGGTACTCCGGCTCAGGAGCCGAGCGCGATAACCACCGAGTAACCGCGGCGACTTGCCTGCGGCAGAAAGTATACAAATTCACGGCGAGAGCCACAAATTCAAATAAACTAAAAAATGTTTATTGGCTTATTATGCTCTTCGACTATTTAAAATTCGAGTACCATTTTTTTTTTTACTGCGACACAAGTAGTAGAGGCGTTCTGCAAAATAACGGCGTGTTGTGTGAAGCCTCGGCGAGTAAATCCGCCACCCTACATAAGTGCCACCCACCAGCCATCACTCCACCCCATCCCTCTGGCTAGGGGACTGCCCATCCACCCACTGCCACCCATAGGTCGGCGGACTCACTCATAAGTCGACTGACTCGGGCTCTCTCAGGCTCATTTCAGATCATGATCTGAGCCGTGACTCGTGAGTGAGCACGGACTAACGTTCAGATCGTGATCTGAGTTCTGGTCAGTCCGGTTGACTGTGGGCCTATGAAACCTAATAGGTCCATGATCTGAGGTTGAACAATCCCATGATCTCAAGAGAATCCATAATACCGATTGGGCACGAGTTCATGGCGTTCATAAACGCGAGTTTCCTGTGAACTCGCAATACTGAATACGCTTTTGGTCGAGATGAGATGTAGAGAAATTTCATTATTTCATGGTATGTAATTTTTCTGGATACTGCAGTCTAGAACATTATTAAAAGGCGAGAAAAGTTGATTAATCGCCGCGCTCGGTTTCGTTGGCTATTAGCTGTGGCTTGCTGTATCGAAGTTGCTCTAGTTCTTCCTCTGCTGTTTTTTAGTTGGTTTCAGAACACACACAGCGGCCTCAGATCTTTACGTCCCGCAAGCGGCAGCTACAGGCCTCTAGGCCTGTCAGTCAGGCCTGGCTACATGGCAGCTGGAGTTCAGGGCTCAACGCATCACCTTGTTTTTAACATTTTTTTTGGCATTTTAGGCGCGTAACATGCGCCGTTTGGCCTTAAAGCTATTCAGCTGTCCAATGTTTGAGCTGTAGGAGTCCTGAGTCAAGGTGAGCATGAATGAATCATGAGTTGAAATGTGCGAGTGAGCGCAGATGAGTCGTGAGTCGAAATGAGTGAGCCCAGGTGAGTCGTGAGTCAAAATGAGTGAGTGAGACCAGGTGAGTCCTGAGTCGAAATGAGTGAGTCCAAATGAGTCGTGAGTTGAAATGAGTAAGACTAAATGTGTCGTGAGTCTGAGTGAGTCGTTAGTCCCTAGGTTGATCCCGGATGACTGGTGAGTCTGAGTGAACCCAAGTGAGCTGTGAGCCTAAATGAGTGAGTTCATGAGTTCCAGTGAGCCCGAGTGAGCACTCGTGATTTTGCCAAGGTGTGCTGCCACCCTCGACCCACCGCCCCACCCTACCTCCATCCTCCAAAGGCAGTTAGTTGATCCAATACATGAGATAGCAACGGACTGTATCAAAACTTCTTTTCTAGCCCTGAAACGTAAAGAGATTATGTGTCTAGATGGCTGATAATGCGAAGGATTTTTGCTGCATGGCTTTTAATGCTTGTTATCTAGTGGTCGGATTCAGTTCATATATATTGCGTTTGATGCAATAAATTTCTTTCAATTGCTCTAGTCAGCGCTGGCATCTGTGCGCGTCTCTTATTCTGTCCGGTCTAATGCATTGCTACAGCTTTTCGTGCCATTAAAATTTGCTGCTAATATATGTGAAATGGGGAGATTAGTAAACTCAAGCTTCCCAATTGATTTGGTGCAAAATGTTTTAGGGCTGCTTAATGAGGATCATAGAAGCGCAAACTTTGTTTCCTAGACGTAACTCGTCTATCATTTTCGTTATCTTGCCAACTGGACGCGTTTTTAGCACTGCCTTGCACAGCTCCGGGTGGGTGAATACTCTGCGCGGTAAGAGCACTCATTTCGTCTAAAAAATAGAAAAGTACGCCATGTCCTACCAAAAGTGGCGCTGAACCGTCACCCGAACCGGTTCGGAATAATTCCTGTGAATCGTTCCGGTTTGGGTTCAGTTCCAAGGTGGCGAAAAAAATATGGGTTCGGTTCAGTGGAGCAAACGTAAAGTGGTACACCGCAGATGGGTGAAACCAAGACATACTGTTTGCTATCCGGAGTTCCCGTTTTCGAACCCGACTGCGGCGGCTGCGTTTTTATGGAGGAAAAACGCAAAGGCGCCCGTGTGCTGTACGATGTCAGTGCACGTTAAAGATCCCCAGGTGGTCGAAATTATTCCGGAGCCCTCCACTACGGCACCTCTTTCTTCTTTCACTCCCTCCTTTATCCCTTCCCTTACGGCGCGGTTCAGGTGTCCAAAGATATATGAGACAGATACTGCGTCATTTCCTTTCCCCAAAACCCATTATTATTATTATTATTATCGTTTTGCGCATCTCAGAGCATATTTTTAAACTTCGCATAATGATTTAATTAGCTAATATTAATTGTGCAAAATATATATAATTTTTCTGTTAAGCCTAGGCGCTGTAATAAAGTTGTACAAAGGGTCCAGAAACAGCCGATTCAGTTTATTGCAGCAACGTACTTATATTCTGCGTATGATGAGTACTTTTTCCCGGAATTTAAAAAAGAAAGGGCGTGAAATATGAAGAGAAATAGAACACTACGTGATCGTGCAGTTGCGCTACCGTATTATAGCGCTTTCAACCGAGTTTTGAACGAAAGTAGTACGAACTGCCCTCATCATAAGCGACGGATCCATCACTCTTTCACTTCGACGGGCGTCGTTAGGCGGCTTGCCATGACGTCACAGTCGCCGCCATTTTGGAGATCCCATGGGGCACGGCGAAAAACTGGACATTTTTTAAAAATTAATTACCTTGTCGCATCCACTAAGCTACGGACGGTGCTTCATCATGGCGCCTGTGACTTCACGTGCAGGCATCAAACAGTACGGCGAGTGCTGACAATATACACTCTAAACAGAAAGGAGTCTCAAGGGAGTAAGCTGTTCTCTAGAGCACTCCAATTTATAAAAGGGTGTAAGCCATAGAGGATATATCTTACTCCCTTTTACTACCATACGGGATAATCATATCCCGGCCTTCGTAAACGGACGCACCGCCTCCCTGCATATCGCAGACGATATACAGACCCCCTCCTTCACCCTTGGTAACATTGGCACCCCGCAAGGGGCGGCGTTATCACCACTCCTCTTCAATATCCCCCTTTCCCTTCCTTAACAACCCAATCCCCAACAAACGGCCTTGAGCCTCCCTTTCTAAATAAACAGCTCATTCATTCATTCATTCATTCATTCATTCATTCATTCATTCATTCATTCATTCATTCATTCATTCAACATCACCCTCATCCCCCTGGCAAAGGCTCTCAGCCGCATCCCGCACTTTGGACACACGCTTTACGCGGATGATATAACGATTTGGATCACATACGGCTCGGATGGCGACATAGAAACGACCCTTCAGGAAGCAGCCACAGCTATAGCTACCCACGTGGCAAGTATTGACCGTCAATGCTCCCCCAGAAAGTCAGCACTCCTCCGGCCGCGGCCTGTCCCTACCGACCCCATCACGATTTATCTGCATGACACTCCCATACTGCGAACACCCACCCTCCGCATTCTTGGCCTGCATTTACAGGGCACGGGGAAAAACTACTTTACCCTGAAAGCACTAAAACAGTCCACTTACTCCGTCATGCATCTTAGAAGGGTTTCACACTCACGAGCCGGCCTAGACGAAGCAGACAATCTCAATGTGCTAGCCTTTGTGCCCAGTCGCATTCTCTGCGCCTCTCTTTACCTGAACCTCTCCTGTGCGAACAAAAGATAAAATCAATGTTCTGATCTGGCTGGCACGGAAACGGGACGCAATACGAGTGCAGACTTAATCTATCTCCCTCGCGCCATGCACGCCGCGCTTATACTCAAACCCTTTCTAAGGACGCGTCCACCCAGAACACCATCAATCCCGCCGAGTCGCGCGAGCAAGAGCTCTCTAAAGAATATGGCACTTTAGAGGATGTGCGCTGGGTGGACGCCGCGTGCGGTCCAGAACGTTCGATATCATTCAGCAGCCTCCCCCCCTCACCCCCAATCACCCACTTCATAGATCCCCCCTTCCCCACCTGTACTCTGGAAGAAGCAGCGGAAGCGGCTATAGTCTTAGAAATCGCCCAAACCAATGTGGCTTACATAACTATAGCGACTCCAAAACAGCCACTCAAATTTTCCCGCGGACGCGTCCATCCCCTCGCGTGACAAATATTGAGAATGTGCGCCTAAAATTCCGACAGGCGTATTGAGCTCGTGTGGGTGCCGGCCAATCCCGGAAATGAGGCCGCCGTTAACATAGCCCGAGGACTTATTTGCCGGGAATATGGCGGCCCCAGTCGGGATTTCTCGGGGGAGTGCAGCACACACGTTCTCTGAACTCACCCAATAAGCACGCTTTGCCCGCCGGCTCTAACCCCTCCCCACCTCCGCCTATCCCACTGCCAACAAATCCCACTACCAGACCCGAACTCTACCCACACCTCAGATTCTAATCCCACTTCCGCCTCGTTTTCACAAAGTGCAACGCCACCTTATAGACCACATCTTCTTCGGCTGTCCTGCCGATTCTCCACCGCAGGGAGAGCCCGCCATCGGATCATAGGAGGAATGGGGGGAGGCCCTCCTTGCGTCGCAGGACCTGGACACCCAACTTCGCTGTGTAAACCGGGGTGCCATTGCCATGACCCTACGTGGCCTGGACACATGCGCGTAATGTGAGGGTTTGCGCGGTGGCCCTGAGCCCTTCAAAGGTCCGAACTCGCTCGCTCAGTAATTTTTTTCCATCCATCCATCCATCCATCCAAATCATAGAGCTTCTTATTATTACCTGGAGGGAAGGCTGGCGCCCCGCCTATAGGAGTTTGCACGGAGCTTCCTCAAGATCACCTCAGCCACCATGGGCGCTGTAAGCATCATGGGACGGAGAGCTACCGACTGCAGGACCACAGCATTTGGCCAAAAAATAATGGAAAAATAAACGTTGTTTGATCATCAAGAATGCGCCAACACTCAATATCCTGTCTATAAATTGCAACAAACGAGCAGAAAATCATGTGAATGCAAAGTTTGCCCAAAATAAGAGCTGGCTTGCTCTCCTATTGGCTAAGTATTGCACACCACAAAAACTAATATTTCGTGCTTAAAAGGCGCACTTTAAAAAGAAATATGTTTAAAAAAATTTTCTTGCTTCAACACTTTAATAGGCTCTTTAATGATATTTCGGAAAACAGAAACCTTTTATTTCGTCGTGTGCTGTTGCGTTTTCGCTACTATGGCTTTTGCGCACTACGATCGCGCCAAAGTCGTCTGCGCGCGGGGCGCGCCATGGACGGATTGGGACATCTCAGTAACGCCACTATACGTGTTCCCGAAAAAATCCGACTGTCCCGCACCAAGTAGCTCACCGGCCCATGAAGCTTTGAGCGTCCATGGTGGCTGAGGTGCATCGCTGCCAGCTTTCCCTCTAGTTAATAGTAAGAAACTATATGATCGAAATGCTTCATAATGAAAGGAAAGACGCAGCGACCAGTTTCGGTGGACATCTGAACATGGGGGAAGAGATGGAAGGAATGAAAGGAGGTTCTTTAACCATCTTGGCGCCGAGGTTCAACCTGGAAGCATTTGCTGACTTACCGCTCCGCGTTGCGCACTCCGAGGCTTCGCGCCCACATGTATGTTCGTGCTGCTGTAGTAAGCTCCAAATAGATGAGCAGGTGTGCCTACCGGCGGGGGAAGCGCGCGCCCTTTTTTTCATGACGCAGCGGTGGCGCTACCGTCGAAATACCGGTTCGTGCGGTCCTACGGCTTTTGCTGTGCCTGTATGATGCCAATTCGCTCCAATCATTTTCTAGTGCGCATGACTTTTTCTGCGAGTAAACTGAACACGCAAGAGAGAGAGAGGCGTTTATGTGTGCCGAGTTTGGAATGATTGATTCCTTCAACTCGGCTGTGATAGGCGCAGTATCTTTCTCTTTGAGTACTGCGCTCTACAAGGCTTTACTCTTGAGTACAAGTTAAAACGCATTACGGCAATCATTTCTTGTTTTCTTCTGGAAAAGTTTGCACCATCACGCAACAGTATGATGTGTATTTTAACACAATGCAGAAATGAGCGATTGATAGAATATGTATGAGCTTATACTGAAAAACGATACTCTCAGTCAAGAAACAGAGTAAATCAGCAAAGTAAAGTAAATCACGGAACTTAAAGGGGCTCTGAAACACCTTCCGAGGAAAGCACATCAACTCGTTTAATCACTGCATTGTGTTGTCATGAAAACCTGAGCCAAATAATACTCTTCTACACGCAGCAGACGACCCACAATCACGCGCGAAAGTTGACGAGCCCTTCCAGGCGACTTTTTCATGTTCGCACCCTCCTCCGTCGCTCGCATCTACGTATACATGTTGAGAGGTGGCTACTGCATGGTTAGATTCTTTCAGACGTCAGGCAGCTACCAGGCGGCGTAGCTCCGGCGGGTTAGAAAGCTTCGCCCCGGAGGTGGGGCCGGCGGAGGAGCGCCTACCTTCCAGCGTGCAAAATGTGACGAGAGGCGAGGGAAAGGCGCGAAGACGCTGAAATTCAAATTTTGA
Organism: Amblyomma americanum; assembly: GCA_030143305.2. Classification (NCBI taxonomy): domain Eukaryota; kingdom Metazoa; phylum Arthropoda; class Arachnida; order Ixodida; family Ixodidae; genus Amblyomma; species Amblyomma americanum. The sequence continues at coordinate 48,031 of JARKHS020031936.1, read as the reverse complement.
CCACAGATAACTCCGTTTCTACAAGGCGCATTAAAAAATTCTTCCTGGACAATATCCGTGAAGCGGCGTGCTATAACATCCCAGGCATACTGCAACTTTATCTGACCCCCTTTAAACGACGTACGTGTCCATGCACTCAAGCGCGCGTCTCAGTGATTCGCTTCTTTCCTTGCATCCAACTGCATTTTGGTGCGAAAGCACTTCCGGCAGGCTCCCAATTTTCGCGCACGCTGGCCAGGGAAACGGGAGTGCCCCCCCCCCCCCCCCCACCCCCCCAGAAAAAAAACGCTACCACTCCCCACAGCGTTTGCGCTGCTTCGTAGAAAAGGTTTGGTAGATTAAAAGGTTTACCTTCAGTGAAAAATGTGTAGTCCCGTTCGATGAACTGCTCCTCGAAGTGGCATTAAGAAAGGCGGAGTGCTGTACCTTCTTGTTAGCCCATAGAGTTTCTTACTATTAACTAAAGGGAAAGCTGCCGGCGACGCACCTCAGCCACCATGGACGCTCAAGGCATCATGGGCCGGTGAGCAACTTGGTGCGGGACAGTCGGGATTTTTTCGGGAACACATAGTGGCGTTACTGAGATCACAGAGTTTCTTACTACTACCTAGAGGGAAAGCTGGCGCCCCGCCTATAGGAGTTTGCATGAAGCTTCCTCAAGGCCACCTCAGGAACTATTGGCGCTCTAAGCATCATGGGACGGAGAGCTACCGACTGCAAAACCACATTATAGTTCACTGTAACCGAATCTTTTGGCCAAAAAATAATGAAAAAACGAACGTTGTTTGATATTCAAGAATGCGCGAACATTCAATATCTTGACTATATAAACTGCAACAAACGAGCAGAAAAGCACGTGAATGCAAAGTTGGCCCAAAATAAGAGACGGCTTGCTCTCCTATTGGCCAATATTGCACACTACAGAAACTAATATTTCGTGCTTAACAGGCGCACTTTTAAAAAGAATTATGTTTTAAAGAAATGTTGTTGCTTAAACACTTCAAGAGGTTTTTTTAATGGCATTTCGGAAAACAGAAACCTTTTATTGGCGTCGTGTGCTGTTGCGTTTCGCCACTACGACTTTTGCACACTACGTTCGCGCCAATGTCGTCTGCGCGGAGCGCACCATGGAATAAGACGTCCGAGTACTGCCACTCTGTTCCCGCAAAAAAATCCGGCTGTCCCGCACCATGTAGCTCACCGGCCCATGATGCTTTGAGCATCCATGGTGGGTGAGGTGCAGCGCCATCAGCTTTTTCTACGACTGAGATGTCCCATTCCATCCATTACGCGCCCAGCACGCAGACGACTTTGGTGCGAACGTAGTGCGCAAAAGCCATAGTAGCGAAAACGCAACTGCACACGATGCCAATAAAAGGTTTGATTTCCTAAATTACTTTAAAGAACCTCTCAAGTGTTTAAGCAACATTTAAAATATTTTCAAAAGCGCGCCTGTTAAGCACGAAATATTAGTTTTTGTGGTATGCAATACTTGGCCAATAGGAGCGCAAGCCATCTCTTATTTTGGGCAAAATTTGCACTCACATGCTCTTCTGCTCATTTGTTGCAATTTATAGACAGGATATTGAATGTTTGGGCATTCTTGATTATTGAACATATTTTTGCATTATTTTTTGGCCAAAAGTTGTGGTTCTGCAGTCGGTAGCTCTCCATCCGATCATGCTTAGAGCACCCATGGTGGCTGAGGTGGTCTTGAGGAAGCTCCGTGCAAACTCCCATAGACAGGGCGCCAGTTTTCCATCTACGTAATAACAGCAAGAAACTGTGTGTTAGCCGCCGGATGGTGGGCAACTCGCATTGCCCCTAAACAAATCTGGACACTGCGGCACAAAAGCAAAGGAAATTCAGGTCCCTTCCTCGCTGGTTTTAAGCCGGCTACAAGATTCTTTTCGCCATTTTCACCACAAAGCACTAGGCTTGTGAAATGCACTGCGCTGCAGCCGACAGAAACAGATGAACATAAAGAAGGTGTCACGTACCTTTAGCGTTTCACTGCCAAATAGTCAATATCTGCTTCACCATACGTGTCTAGTGAAAGTCAACAAAAAGCGAATTGTTGTGAGCCAAAACTGAGGAGAGTGAAAAATCAAATGCAACCGCGACGAGTAGCAGATGCCCTGCACCCAAGCACCGGGCGAAGTACAGCAGCGCCAGTTTTGTTGTCATGAAGCGAAGGCGTGTAGAACTAAGCTTTGTCCCTTGGCGGTTGGCACACATATACATCTAGTCACCACACTCCAAATAAAGTTTCTTTCGAGGCTCGTAGTCTTTCAGAGGACCCCAGCATGCTACTGCTGCAGTGCAAGTGTGTGAAGGCATCTCTCGTTCCCCAAGACCCGCAATCAAACTTAGCCTGTTGCGCCGCAGCAGCAAAGAGCGATGCTATTGCAACATGTACTTTCGTTTACGCACGGTGGTCGAGCGCGACATATACAGCAAAATAACAAGCTGTTGTTTCGGCCGCAACGGCAGTGTGGCGCACAAAACAAATTGGTTACATGCGAGCTCCTCAGTTAGAAAGCTGCGCTTCCACGCTGTTACTCTTTTGTATCATGAAACTAAAATAGACGTTCAGTCTATAGTCCCCCTAAGTGTATCACAGGTTACCCCAGAACGATAATCATCTACCAATGTGATTTAAATTGTGTTCGTAGCCCATTTAAGCTGCAGACTACTGTGGTGTGCAAGTGCTGGAAACGTTAGGGGCATTTAAATATTTAATGCTGTTGCAAATCAACGTTAAAAAAATGCTGGCCTCCCGAACAATGTGCACACAAACACAGGTTTGAATAAGGTATGAGAGTTTTCTACCTTTATTGTCCGAAAAGTAGTGGGTGTGTTCCCCAGGGCACAGATGTCTTGGTGCGGGAGGCCAAATGGAGCAAAGAGAAAACAATGTCCAAACAGTGATGACGTTAAGCGCTCCTTCCTGTACATCGTAAGGCCAACAGCATCAATCCCCTTTTGTACTTTATCACAATAATAATAAAAAAAAGCTTCCAAATAATTTACAGTAGGCACAGAACTGTAAGGCACTTCTGCGGCAAAGAGGTAAGACGTGTTGGTGGGCAGCGGTGCTTCGTAAGTGTCCGTGACCGAAACCGTTACACCGGGGGACGAAACTGGGCACAGCGTTGGCTACAGCTTGTCCTTGACTCGGTTCAGCGCAGCAACCGTGGGTGGCACCGGCGAGGCGTTTAGGGTGGTCTCAGGTACGTACACAAGCTCCGAAGGGACGCTCAGTTTTGGGCACTCGGCTCTGGTGGTCGGCCGATGTAGTAGTCTAGCTGGCCCATGAGAGACTTGCTCCTCAAAGAGAGAGGCCGTACTTTGATCGATGTTCCAGCATGTGGCAAAGGGTGTCGCCTTAAGACTCAAGGCACTTGGGTGTCGTCATGTCACACCTGCACACCCAGCACAGGGTCCACAGTGTACTCGTAGCGCTGCTGCTGCTGCTGGGCGGATGGAGTCAGTGTTGCTGGTGTGGGTGCCACTTCCTCCTCGGCAATGTCGGCCTCGGGAGGAAGCACCGGGACTGTGGACTGGGCCCGTGTGAAGAAGGCCATCTTCTCCCTGGCGGGCACAAGGATGGAACCTGATGAGCATGTCTGACATGCGACGGCATGTAGAGCCACGACTACACTATGTCCACTGCTCAATTGTTCCTTCATATGAATCATTGCAGAAAACACAGTAAAACAAGATAAAACTTATGTTGCCTCATTTACTCTCATCAGGCAAATGGATTACCATTTTCAGTATACTGGCAACAAGTGGATGTTTTAGCCAAGTGCTGGGCAAGAATCACACATTTGATAGAGGACTGCTGGCCCGTCAGTTTTATATGTTGCTTAGCCTTCAGCGCTCACTATCTTATTTTCAAACAGAATTTGTCATCTCTTGCGTCTGCATTCATTTCAATCAAAGAAGGTAAGTTTCATGCAGAACAGATTGATTGTTTAAAAGCAAAAGCTAAACTGGCATCCAACACATCAAACAGATGATGACTAATTAAACCATGCACAATCCATTGTATTTATACAAAAAAATTTGCCTTATAAACCAACACCAATTTGCGATGTAAGCAGGATGCAGTGGCGCTGCTGTTGCTGGCAGGGACAACTGGCGCAAAACTTGGAGGTGAACAGTAGGCTTAGCACGCTAGGAATACATGGAAGTAAAAGTTTTCAAAGCAGTTTTCTGATTCCACAGTGCAACTATGATGCCGTTCCTTCATGCGGAATAACCACGTTCATCATAGAACAAATTCAGAAAGTATGAAACGTCATTTCGAAGGCGATGTATTTTTTTAACACTGCATGAAGTGCGCATGGGAGTCTCCTGCCGCTGGGAGTACGAGTGGGGTTGCGCGGCCCATAGAAACACATGTAAGCAAAACTTACCAAATTATATTTCTCATTTGACAGAGACCACCCATGACGGCAGCCCCTTTTTAAGTTCGTGAGTACTTTGAAGAAGAGCGTCACAAAGTACCCTTCACCATTTCCAAGCTTTCTTCTTAAAGTGCCGTGATAAATGTGTGTTGTGAAGCCGGACATACCCCCAGAGGGCGCTCTATCCGCTGGGTGTTTCCCCGAATCGCCCAAGCTTCTTGTGTAGTCCGACATGCTGCCGCGTGCGCTACATTTTCTCACTAATACCGTCGTTCAAACTAGATAGCCTGGACAGCATTACTTAAGAAAGCAGTTCTCAAACACCATGGCAAGTGCACAAACGAGAACCAGGCACTGCAGCAGACGGCGCCGCAGATAACACACTGGCCGCCTCCAGATCCGGCGTCCGCCAGTGCCACCTATGTGTGCAAGTCATGCTGTTAGTCGTCTGCTACAGTGCGCGGCCCGTTTATCGTGCTGTTTGAGGGCTGTCTGCAACGTAAACCTTGCTATCGTTTCAACGACAGTATTTGCGAAAGAATTAAGCGTGCGCAGCAGAACTGTCAGAATACATGAGAAGCCTGTGCGATTCAGGGGAACACCCAGCAGATAGAGCGCTTTTTGGGGGTATGTCCGGCTTCGCAGCACTGTTTTAAAAAGATAGCTTCGAAATGACATAAGTACTGTCGCGCTCTTCTCCAAAGCACTCGCAAACTGTTACCGAACGGCGGCCTCGATCACTACTTTGTGAAACGAGAAAAATATTTCTGGACGTTTTGTTCACGTGTATTTATGGGCCGCGCTGCCTTTCCGTAACCTCCAGCCGGGAATCGCTCCCATTCCTAGGGTTTTCAATATACATTGCCTCCGAAATGACGCTTCATACTTTCAGAATCTGTTCCAGGATGACCGTGGTTATTCTGTCACGAAAGGACGACACGACGTAGTTGCACTGTGAAATCAGAAAACTGCATTGAGAACTTTTGCTTACATGTACTCCTATGGGCGTTAAGGCTACTTTTCAACCCCAGTAGAATCTGCCTGCCGCAAACTCCTCCTTTGTTTGTAAACACGGTGTTGGCCTATACACAATCTCAGCAGAATCTAGATACAAATTTTATGGGATTGTGAAAAAAATTCCTGCCACAAGAAAATCGTACCATAAAAAAAAGAACAAAATCCGCATGCTGAAATATGGGAAGTGCATTCAGGCAACCTTATTCACGGCTGACTGGATTTATTTACGATGCGCCACTGCTCACCACTCGCGGTGCATACAGCACGGCGACTAGCGATCGCGACATCCAGTCCAAACAGTCACTGTTGCCTGGGTGGTTGGAGCCTTGAAAGCTGCTACTCTGCAGCTTCTAGTGTGAAGCACTACTCCAGACGGACCAACCCTGAGCAAGAATCTTGTCTTGTCTTGTGCTCTCGGAGTAACTCTGGTAAGCCCAGGCTAGTTCGGAGGAGCGTTGTGCAAGCTGTAGCCAATGGGAGGAAACTCGGGCAAGTTCAGAGGAGCATCGCGCCAGCTGTAGCCAATGGGAGGAGGGCGTTGCACCACGTATGTCACGTAACCTTGTGGTGTCATAACTACCTGCCCACCAGATTGTGAGCAAACTGACCATGGTGGCAGATGGCAGTTAAAGATTGGTAGCGAGAGGTTACTCGCGAAGAGCAACACGGGTCACAGGGCAACGGCCCAACGCTTAACTGCTGCACCACTGCGCCAGGAGCGGTATGAGGACTCTCAGTGATCTATGAATGTTAAATAGAGAATAACCAAATCTGCATATATGGGAATTAACCCACTCAAGCTATCACAACATACTCTTCAGACAGAGCTCCCACGGGGTGATGCCACGGGACTCAACCTGGTGCCATGAACAGCTACCCACCTCTTCCAATTGAGGAATAACACATGCTTTAGCACGCCTACTCGGTTTAACTGCATTAAACCCCTACCACTTTTTTCTCTTGCCCTTACCCTTGTGTTTTGAAGGGGAATTTTTGGGGAGAAATTGGGTTTTACCCCAAAAACAAAGTGCTGTAGTTATGATAATTTTTTTTATGTGCGGATATGGGTCTACTGCGCAGCCCTGGGTACCTGCTGACAGCACTAGAGCTCTGAAACAATGCGACAAGGTGAACGTGGGGTGTGCTTGAGGGTGGCCTCCGGTCTCTCGCACTAATTTTCCCCGCTATATTGCTGTCACGCAGTGAAGCCAACCTAACTAACCAAAGCCTACACTCTATCTCGCAAGTCGTTTGCACTGCTGATGAAGGCTGCAGTGATCCGAGCAAGTCAAAACAGCGTGCGCTGCAAAACGTGTTCTTCAGTACCCCTGTGCCAGCCTTGTCCCATCCACACCAATGACCACCAACATCCTACACTACGTGAAGAATTTTTAAGCAGCAGATCGCAATGAAGTGATGGCATGAACCAGCCCTAGGAAATCGTCGTTTCCATGAACGAATTCACTGCATGATTTTACACGCACAATACACGAATATGTGCTGAAATGATGCCCACGGGGCTCAACCTGGTGCCATGAACAGCTACACACGTCCTCCGTTCAGTGAAGAACTACCATCAATTCATTGATGGAGCAGCCTTATCTTCTCCTACCTATGCAAGGGTGCTGCCATCTTGCTGCACTACAGCTGCACTTCCACTCCGGAGAGTGCAATGCAACCAAGAATTCGTGATGCACTATGTAGACACTTTTGCGAAATGAATACGGAAGCGCAGTGGGCGAGCCCTGAAAATGTGCTGCACTCCTCGCACCGGTGCAGCAAGTGCAGTCAAATCCAACAGACCTAATATTTGCGTACGATCTTCATATGCAAATAATTTCGTGAATCAGCAGGAGAGCATACTTGAAGAAGGCCATGTCTGGTTGTTTCTTGCGGCTCTTGCGCAACCTGTATATCTCCCGAGAAGTTTTCTTGAGCAACTTTTCTGTCTTCTTCTCCTCCACTGTCTGCCTCGAGGCCTAAAACAGGAAAAGACAGGATTGATGAGAGGTGGGGTACAATGCTTCACAGACACCCTCGGTTGCAAGAGGCTTCAAAATTCTTACTTGGAGGTCAGCTGCTGCCAGCACCTGTCGCAGTTGCTCGTCATCAGCTAGCCAGGATGGTATCTCAGTTTCTCCTACAAAACATAAAAGATGCACTTTACAATGTAATACAAGGTCACCGCACAGTTGAAGCAATGACCAGCTAAGCCAAGGCCACAGCAAAACAATACCACAAACTCAAACTATATTTGCTGTAAAAGCTTGCTTTGTATAACTTGGCTAAAGAACCATTAGAATTAGCAGCAAATACAGTAGAATCTTGGTGATAGATCACAGCTGATATTAATTTCAGTGTGGTAGGAATTCATGAAATTCCGTGGCCACAAGTGCATTGTATCATATGTATAAATTTTGGGTGTTCTCAACACTCTCCAACGAACCATGGATGATACGCACATGAGAGCCATGACCACACAAGTGAGTAGCACTGCTCCCACATTGCCAACAGCACAATCACCAGTCGCGCAGTGCACACAGCAGGCACTCAGCGGTGCTAAGCGGATGTAAACAAATCCCATCAGCCATAAGGAAGCCCTGTCAGCTGTAAATAGATTAGCATAGATGCACTTCCTGTGCCTTCGCATGCATTTAGCTAGCTTCTCATGATGAGAATTTTGGGTGATGTGAATATATTGTGCAGTCCAGTAAGATTCGTATCAACGTGACTGTGCTGTATCGTGATAACACTCATTTCTTTTATGCGTTTGGTTGCAAGAACAGTATCCAACAAGTAGCTTCTTCACACCTTCACCCATATGCTTGCGTAACTAAGGCTTGTGCCCGATGCAAATTAAGATGTTGAAGCCTTATAACAAAAGATAAAAATAACTGCAGCCTACAATGGCCACACTGTTCCATTACAGCACCTGCTGATGGCCTTGCTAGCACCTCCTAATGCATTTTACTCATCACCAAGTGCCTCAAACTTGCCTCACTCTCAGTATACTTATTTGTCTCAAAGGCAATATTATAGAGTTTTAATTGTGGCCATAGAACACTGTGGCACTGAAAAAGTTTATGCATTTCTAGACTTGAGAAACGAAGGCCACAAGCTCCAAGGTGCACAGCCTGGTGAACTAAGGGCACAATGTACAGGTGCACGAAAAGGTCACCGGGGATCCAAAAATCGGCAAATGCATGAAAAATGAGTGCAGCCATAGTTGTGTTACCATAGCAACTGCAAGACAAATGGTTCACCCAGCAAAGTTCCTGAAGGCCACATGCATGCAGTGGTGTGGTGGAGACTCACCTCGTGCCTTTGTGTCCTCGAGGCGCCTCTTCATCTCCCTGAGCCGAGCCAAATCCTGCTGCAGCAGCTGCAGCCGCGTCTGCGATGCCTGCAGGTCCAGCGCCAGATCCAGGGACGTCCGTGCCCCTGACGCGTGGCTCGATGCCTTGCCTCCCTGAGCTGCTGACTGCATACACGCACGCACACACGCACAAACAGCCATGTAATGTGACAAGCACTTCCGTTACACATAAGCGGCACCTCTAGGCGGTTTTGGAAACACTGAGTAGATGACTGCGTTATACTCCCTGCAGTATGCTCTCCTTATTACATGAAGTCCTTTTTCCAAGTATAACAATTTCATAGCAAGCGAAGCCAGCAAACCAAAACTCAGCTGCGTGACCCGAGGCTGTGTGCTATAATTAACATTTCTCATTTCTTACAGTGATGGCACCACAAGCATTATTGAAAAAAAAAAAAAAATTAATAGTGTGCTCGTACAGGTATGCATTGAGCAGTAAAAATAGTGACTGTAAGCGATGACTTCCACCCAATATGAAATGTCATAAATGACTGAACACAAGTCTTAAAAATTTTGGTTCTGCAAGCGGCAAGCAGGTATCAAAGTGTGGGTAATGCTCGTGACCTCACAAACGCAGCGTTGACAGTATACCGTAAATTGCCTGAGCTGAGGTCATGGAAATGGCAAACTTTAAAATAGATCTGCGCAGAACTGACATGCTAGGGGGCAGCAAAAGGGCTGCATGAATTAGAATGTGCTAGACTTGATGCATATGCATGACCTTCCTCAGACTTCCAGAGCTCCCTCACCTTCTTGCATCGTAGGCTTCTGCGTTCCATAGCATTCCTCTGGAAAGGTCCACTCTTCCGATACAATGGCATGGCACTGTCGCTGTCACTCCGGTTGAGCTGAAAATGCACAAGTAAACAACAAAGAGGGAAAAGCTCACAAGGACGCGTGATATTCGGTCAGGTTAGGACTTCTAAGGGTTACGAAAAGAAGTGATAGTGTGAGAACAACACAGCCCCAAAGTGCCCTGCTCACACTGAAGTGCACAATGTCGCAGACATGACACCACAAACACTGCTGTTAAGGGTCAAGCCAAACCTACCACAACCACGCTAAATAAGAGTAATCAATCTATAATCATAAAGTTGACTATCTAGATCCAAAACTTGCTGGCACCTTGGTGGAACCATTACTGGCATTACAGACCTAACATGCAAAAGTTGATAAAAATTTTCAAGTCACAGACTTGCTGTGCACTTTTCAGCATCTGGTGTGCAACAACTGACCTGTCAATGCACAGTACAGATTCAATGCTACTTTGGTCCTATTAGCAGCCTCAGCATTTCAGCTGCACAGCTGAAATGCTGAGGCTGCTAATAGGACCAAAGTAGCATTGAATCTGTACTGTGCATTGACAGGTCAGTTGTTGCACACCAGATGCTGAAAAGTGCACAGCAAGTCTGTGACTTGAAAACAGCTGACGACCGAATGAAGCTGCTGAACCAGTAGTGGCCCTAAAATAGATGCCAATGATATCAATGGTTATTGCCTCTCCAAAGGAGGCTGCAGCTATTTCGAATAGGCATTTCTAAGATGAGCTTACCGCACTTGAGCTTGCTATAAGGCAAAATTGATGGCTGATAAAAAGTTAAACGGTTCTTGTAGTGCCTTCATAGGCACTAATGGCTTTGTATGTTCAAAAACAATATGGTTTTGTAGCGATACCTACATTACGGTAGCATTTCGAGCCTTCAGCGTGGCCACCCTGTGGGTGCGCCGCCACGCTGTCACGTGGTGTGGAGCAGCTGCTGGCGGCGCGGCACCGTGGCTGACCACGTGGTTAGTCACGTGACCAAGTTCCACTCGGCCAGCTGTAGCTATCGCGTCACTCCAGGTTTAACGTGAGCCAAACCACCGGCAATTTTTTAAATATATTTTCAATTCTAAATTAATGCGGCTTCTTTTAAAATGCTGCAACAACCCCCACTGTTTGTATAAGTAACCTGTTCTCTGTCTTGCAAAACAACTTAGCAAGGTTGAAAATGTGTTGAGATTCTACGCACCTCCAAATATTATTTCAGAGCATGGCTGCCAGCGCATTGTTCTTGTGAGTGAATGCTGCTACTTGAAGTCTCTAGAGTTCTCAAAAGAGTTTGGCACAGCTCTAGCGAATTGACGAATTGTCGACCTGACGGCTACTCTTGATGCCCTCCAAACAGGAGCACCCAATCTCCACTAAGCTGACAAAAAATCTGTCCAAAAGTGTTATAAATATACCCACATGACATGGGTATTACAGTGAAAGCTTGCTGATTTCAACATTTAGGAGAATGGAAAAACCGTTCGAATTATCCGAATGTCGAATGCTAATTCACCCAATATCTGCATCACAGAAAATTTATTTGATGAAAAACTGGGCAGCGGTCATCTGCTTTTGAGATGAGAACTAAGAGGCAACAATGTTTTTTCACAGTTCCATCGAATACTTTTGCTGTGTGCACACTGTCGGATTGCCGAAGCAGAGCTACTCCATAACGAGAAATATAATTTGGGAAGTTTTGCTTACATGCGTTTCTATGGGTCGCGCAACTGTCTCGTACCCCCAGCAATGGCCACTCCAATGCACACATTTCACGGAGTTTTAAAAATACATCACCTTCGAAACGAAACTTCATACTTTCAGAAGCTGTTCTAAGATGAACCTGGTTGTTTTTCACAAAGTGACATCATCATGGGTACACTGTGAAATCAGAGAACTGTTTTGAAACTTTTGTTTCCGTGTACTCCTATCAGTTCTAAGCCTACTTTTCACCCCCAGTCAAGTCCAGCTACCACAAGCTCCCCCTTTGTTTATCAACACGGTGTTAGTCAATAGCCAGCCTGTGCGTCGCTCCTCAAACCAAAGGTTTAGCAGTGCGGGTAAGCCAACAATTCACTTTTCAATAATGTTTTATCCCACTTCACCATGTCAATATAGCCACTTGTAGTTGGCTAAAACTTGAGGATGCAGCAGAAGCCCTGCCTCCCGAAGGCCCTGAAATCAGTATGTATACATCTGCTTGCCAATTGCAGCAACTCCATGGGCTGCTGTTGCAGCAAAGTGATGAGCTTCTTGCAAAAGTGCTGCTCGCATTCCGCAGTATGTTGTTGTATGGAGTGTCGGCATTCACTGTACTTATTTCACAGAGTTCGCTGTGCATATTTTGTGCCATTTGTCACGAACAGTGTGGAACATACTTATGACAAAGTTGTGATAGTTACGTGTCCTTGTCGTGTGTTCTGTCTACTGAGTGCAGTGACATGAATGTCAAATGCCAGAAAGCACCAGGTTTGTTGCATTGGAAAAGTTGATGCCACTGTGCATCAATGCCTCGGCAGTCAGCGACTGCACGGTAGCCAAGCTAATTTCGAGCCATGCATCATGAATGAGAGGCAGCATGCGTTTAGCAAAGCACTGTCGTCCGCATTTGCAATGTGTGTGTGCTCTACATGCTGAAGTGGGTAAAATCAGCAAGTACTGGAGTCGCAGCACCACAGCAGATGGAAAAATGCCAGTAAACGCCAGTGTCCCGGCATCACCTCAGCTGGTTCCACCCTGATGGTGGGTTCGGAGTTTCAAGAGTAGTGTGTATATCACTGTGATTTGTATTGATAAACACCAGCTGGTTACTGTAGAACCAATGCTTGCTCAAAGCATGTGGTAACGCTGCACATTTATGCAATAAAAGCAAGGTTACAAAGGATAGATTTCTTTGTGTGTTTTAGCAATGCGCACATTTCTTCCACGGTACGGTCAGGTGCTCTCCTATCACAATAAATAGGAAGGAAAAGTAGTTCCTTCTGGCTGCTTGGAAAGATGGTTTATGGTTTGTGGGGGTTTAATGTCCCAAAATGACTGAGGCTATGAGGGACGCCCTAGTGAAGGACTCCCGAAATTTCGACCACCTGGGATTTTAACGTGCACTGACATCACACAGTACACGGCGCTGCTTGGAAAGAAAACTCCCACTCGTGCATCACAGCCAGTTGCTATGATGTGGACACGCTTTGCAAAAGAAATACACATTCTGATGTCACCGACAACTCCTGTTCATGTAGACAACAGAGTGACGCAGTTAGACAGAAGCATTATGTCCTGCAAAATGGGCAATGTACTTGACACTATATTTTTCTGCCGATATGCTGGTAGTACCATACCAAAATATATTCTTTCATAATACTAATTTTACTCCAAGAGGAAGAAAGAACGTGCATGTTTGCTTTCCGCCAGGTGGTGATCACTCGGATGTTCCATGCCAGGATTTAACGAACAAAACTATTCGTGCATCCATTACAAACTTTTATAATTTCTGCAACTTACTATCATTAAAAGTGGTACCTGGATGCAGGATTTTGTTCAACTAGTGCCTGAAAAGTAGTAAAAAGTCTGTGGAGGCAGGGCCTCTGCTGCATTCTCGAATTGTAACTGACTTCAGTACAGTAAAAGCTCGTTAATGTGAACTTCAAGGGACCAGGAAAAATGTTTGAATTATCTGGAAGTTTGAATTATTGAATGACCCCGAAAAACTGTCAAGAACTGCTTGCGTCACAGTAAATTTATTTGGAGTAAGATGGGTGCCTGATTTTGAGATGAGAACAGCATGGCAATGACTGTCTTTCACGTTTCCATCAATGCTTTATTGCGTGCATATTGTCGCGAGTGTCAAACCAGAACTGCTCTATAGACGTAAGGGCCTCCCGCATCCTTCGCGGTGCAATGCACTGGAGCTTCACTGCTACCATGTCACTGCCGTGAGCGAGGAGGCTTCACCGCACTGGTGGCAGAACGGAACCACATAGACACAAGCTAAGGAATTGGCGCCAAAGCCGCAAGAAAAAAAAAAAAAGGGGGGGGGGGGGACGCCAGTGACGCGTCAACCAGCGCCCGAAACGGTAATCAGCTGGGTTAGGTTGCCTAGCTGCAGCTCAGAAAAGCGAAACAGAAACTAAGCTGTTGGAGTGACCTCACAGAGTCTGGGCCACCCGTTTGTCGTCATGCCTACCGTAGCGCACACATCTGAGGTGCGCGAACGAGTCTGCAGCATGGAAATCAGGTTTTGAGTAGGGCTACTTCAACGGTCTTTTGTCACACCTGGATGCAGCCTTCCTTCATGACCCTGTTCGAATTAACCGGTGCGAGACCCATAGTGTCCGAGTTAGCAAGTGTCCCACGCAATAGACTTACATGGGCACTGGACAAGACTGAGCCAGCAATTTGAATTATCCTTCCCGCCAACACCCCCAATCCCCAACCCCTTGAGCGATGGGAGACATTGTTATCCAGCCCCGCACTACCGATTCAGCTCGCACTGACGCACAGGGGCCAGGAGCTGCTGGGAACATATGGGTCCCGTAACTAGGGAATCACCCCGCCTGGTGCCTGCGTGCACCACCGATTTATTTCGGGCCCGATAAATGTTGATTCATCATCATTGCCAAACACTGAATACAGTTCCAAGGGTAGAAAGGTGAACTCTATGAGGAAACAACCCACTCATGACACAACAGCATCTATCTTGTCATAAGTGTGCCTTTTGTCTGTCCTGTATTTTTGTGCTGTTTCCTCAGGATCTGAGTGCCTGAACCAAGCAGCCCAGGCCATAATTTTGACTGATCAATGCGCAAGCTCATTCCAAATCAGGAACCCTGAATTTCAAAAAAGAGATAAAAACCACTGCTGCGCAAGCTGCAAAGCACCTGCAAGAAGTGGCAGTAGGCCCTCTTTCTGTTGAATCCACAGAGACACTCACCCTGCAGACATAGCGGTGACTCGCGGGTCCGAATGTCTGCGAGCGCTTGACTGGTGCTAGTGGAGTTGCGGGTACAGGCAATGACACTGCCAGGTCCCCAGTCACACCCTTGCGCCCCCTGCGCCCTTCAGGCAGGAACACGCACTCTGTGTTGGTTTCCTTGTCACAACACTCAATGGCCTCTGGTGGCCTCGGGACTTCACTCTTCTTGTTTTCCTCCTGCTGCTGCTCTTCCCTACCGGGTGCACCTACACAGGCAAAGGATGCAACTGCAGCACAATTGTAGCCACCTACATGGGCACAAGATGCAACCGCATCATAGCTGTACGCGCAGTAGGTGACGAAAGTAGATAATTCAACCTAGAACTTTGTAGGTCTCGGCTCGGAACTTCTGCTCCAATATTTAGAAGCAATAGTGCAACAGCGGGAAGGCATGAACACGAACAGCATTATGCTTCATATTGTCTATGTCTGTGTTATTCCCATCTAGTCCAGCTGCATACAAGTGTTAAGAGTACAGCCCCCTGCCAAGCTTTAACAGGCCTTTTTCACCACCTTTTTCCAGGTACATTTTATGATTGAGGCCCCCTGCCTAAGACCAATCCAAAGTAAGCAACAAGCACAACTTCAGGCCACAGTTATCAAGCCCTGGGTAACAGGTCCTAACCATAACCAACTGCTGTCTGCTACAGATGGCGTCAAACCCCACGAGAAAAAGAAGGCGGAAGAAAAAAATACATAAATAAAACGCTTTCCCTAGCTCCTACAGCAACAACTAGCCGAGACAACAGTTAGAGAGCATGCAACATGAAGCACGTTTGTAATGCCAGAAGCACCATGTCTTACCCATGTTCCTTGTGAGTGTGGATGTCTGAGAGGAGATGACGGTTGACTCATCACTGCTCTCGTCTTTTCCTGCTGTCATCATTTCAGGGGGGAACAGCTCCACCCAGCGCAGCCACATGGCTGATGGGTTGAGGCTACACAAAGACAGCTGTGCACAGCCCTGTGAAATGGAGGGGCAGAAAGTAAGACTGTCAGTTTTGGCTGGCTGAAATGGCGATTTCAAACATACTTAGGACATGTATCTCTCTGCCTGCAGCACTGTATGCAAGTGACCCCATTACACCACACTTTTTGAGGAAGCAACATGGACAAAAACTTAGGGCATGTCATATATGACACATTCTTAAAAATTATGGATGCTCATGTTCAGAAACACCACTGAAGCATGCTTAGAAGTGCTTCAAAGCACTGAGCTGGTCACAAAGCACACTATATCTTATGCCTGTGCAACATGGTCAAAGGCATGAAGTGGCTGATGCCCTGCGTATTGTATTATAGGCCTTTGCTCCAATGCCATTTGCATTTGAAGGGGAAAGAGGCTTCCAGACTAAAAATTTTTTATTAATAAAGTCACAATAATGAAATCTTCAGGGAATATGTATTGCTGTGTGCCGATTCTAAATATGTCATTTAATTTCATATAAAACAAGTCTTTGTAATATGTATTATGTTACGCAAGTTCTTTGTCGAGAGCTTTTAAGAAATTTTACTGCAGGAAACTTTCTAAAACCGATGCCATCAGTTTGTTTTGATAACAAAGAATGCAATAAGGGCAAAATTTAGTTCTGGTTCTGAAATGGCAACTTCAAAACCCTATTACTCAAGTTCCTAATAGCAGGATGGTAATTTACCCTTATCACATTCCTTATGTCAAGGAAAACCAATGGAATCGATTTTAGCAAGTTTCCTGCAGCAAAATTTCTTAGAAGCTGCGAACAAAAAACGTGCATAGCATATTACAAAAGTGCGCAAGGACTTGTTTTACGTGAAATTATGCGACACATTTCGAATCGGCGCATAAAAATAACAGTTCCCTGAAGATGTCATAATTGTGAGTTCACTAATAAAACTTTTCATTTAAGACCCTCTTCCCCCGTTTATGAGCTTGTTATAACTCATTTCCCTGCGAAATGAGTACTCTGGTTCCCACTGCACAAGTGCAAGAGCAGATCTGTCTCACTTGAAGTACCTCGTCAAGAAACGTACTTACTAATACTGCTCAGATGAAGCATGTTTAAATTATGGATGCAAGAGGTGCCAGTAAGACGATACACAGTAGAACCCCTCTGCCGTAAAGTCACTTGGTGACGACATGGTTCCAAGAATACTGTTCCAAGAAGGCTACTTACTAAACATGCAGTGTTGGTTTAGAAAAGAAACATTTCGAAATACCTTTCATCCTGCTCTGATCATCAATTTTGTGCTAATCAATAATTTCAGTAATCCCATTTTATGTCACCATGTTGTCGATTTCATGTAAGTTTTATAAAGTACCAGGCATATTATTTGAACAAATACAATGCAGTCACGAATATATAATGCAAAAGAGGAGTTTGAGCTCATATAAAAAGAAAAGCTTTGCATGAACATGTTAAGAAATTCCCCTGACGCAATCAAGCATGGCAAAGCCACCCACACAGCGCTGCACGCCTCTGCTTCTTGCTGCCGCTGCTTCGTGCTTTGCACTACTATGATCCCTAGAATAGCACTGCCTTCACTGCCTTCCCTTTCTCAGCAGCCCGCGTTGCCTTCTTTCCACGTTCACAGCTTGCTTTTTTCTTTTTATCTCCCCCGTGCACGCCGCATGCTTTGCCTCACAGCCCCAAGGACTTCAAAAAGTTGGCTTCTCCCTGCAGTTTACGAGCCTGGTGGTTACGACATCTCAAAGTGCACCGTTTTATTGTCTGTTATCCTTTTCTAGATAACTGTTGGCCTTGCGATTACGCTGCTAAGTGTCTACTGCTGTGATGCCCTACACTGCACGCGTACCACGATGTCAACATTTCAACATGTAAATATATCTCTGTTCTTACATGCAAATTTACTATAGTGGGGCGCTACAGTAGACAGTTTTAATTTCACGTACGTAGAAGCTTCATGTACGTAGTGTGCTTACGGGCAACCAGTGCGCATGCGCAGAACGCAAAGTGTCTGCGCGAGTCTCACGGACGTACGTGATATTAGGACTTTTACGTTGCGGTCTTCGCGTTCTTGCGTACGTAGCGTTGACAGCATGGCGGCACCTTGCCCGCCCGCTTGACAACGAAAACAGCTTTGTCGCTAACCCCTCAACGCAATATCGTGCTTGAAACTGTTGTATTCGCCTTCAATTTACCCATTCTTACTCTCGCATAAAGTTTCAAGTGACAAATAGATTTTGTTTTTCAGATAGAAGGGTGATTTTTTAGCTCTTAAGCCAGGCGATGTTGCGTTCGTTGTCGTCATAGCAATGGTCTCGCGAGATCTTTAACTAGTGAGAGTGCGCCAAAATCGAGACGGCAGCCACCCCCGTGCAAAACATGAGTTCTGCTGCTCCACGCCTTTGCTTTTCCAAAGCGACGATTAAGACTTCCTTCGGAATGTGAGGGAATGCAACCCGTTTGAGGGCTACATGCTAAAGCGGTGTCATTATTATGATAGATGGCACGGTAAAACGTACCGAAGCAATCCCAGATTAGTTCCATACGTCCATTCAGTCTGCGTATTGTACGTGAAACTAAACTATCTCTGGTGAAATGTGCTAGCACACGTGTAGTTCTCACGTTACGTATGTGAACTAAAACTGCTATATTACATATGGCAATGCTCGGCTAGTTTGGTGGCATGACGCTGAATTGGCATGGTAAAATAGTGCTGTTCTCTTCGAAACACTTCAAATATTACATTCCTTCAATACCAACAAACATTTAGGGCTTATGAGCTACACAATTTCAAGCCGGTATCATCATGGTGTATGATAACAGCAAATTTGGACAAGCTCCGAAAATAATGGCAGTAACTACTTCATAACGGCTGCGAAGGAGCACAAACACAAGAGAAGAAACATGCAAGCACACGAACGAACGCTGTTTGCGTGTTTCTTCTTTGTGTTTGTGCCTTCGCTGCCGTTATGAATCAAGAAAGTTACCAGCTAGCCCAAAAACTTGTTTTAACTACTTCAAAGCAATAGGGCATTACTAAAGCCTTAAAAAAGCTAAAATCTTAACTATATCAGCTGTTGGTGATGGCATGGCTCTGAGTGGTGTGCTCTCTGGTAATTAACTGGCTACTTACTAAGCACAGAGTTGGTTTATAAAAGAAACACTCACAAATACCTTCTACCCTGCTCTTATTGCCCCTTTATGTAATATTTATTTATTTTCAGTTATCGCATCTCGTATTATCACATTTTTGATTTTGCTCACGCCTTGTGAAAGTACTGCATTTGCACAATACAATGCGGCTACGCATATAACGAGAGCTTGATTTCATGTGAAAACCAATGTTTTGCGTGAACACGGCGTCATTTTTCGCAGCCTCAGCGTTGTTTAATAGGCAACAGGTAAGAAATGCACGCAACACAGTTGAGGACCGACGCTACTACCCACGCAGTGCTGCCACACCTCCGTTTCTTGCCACCACTTCCCTGCGCTTTGCGCTGCTGTGCTGCGAATCTTCACCGTCTTTCCTTTCCCTACTCCTCACCACACTTTTGCTGGCTTTCCTCCCTCAGCGACCCGCGCTGCCATCTTTCCGCGTTCATAGCCAGCTTTATTTTTTTTCCGGGCTCACCGCGCAATTTGCCTCACAGCTGCAAGGACTTCCAGAAGTTGGCTTCTCCTCACATCTTCCGAGCTTGGCGCTGAAGCTATCTCAAAGAGCATCATTTTATCGTGTTTGGTATTCATTTGCATCCGAATGTTGGTCTCGCACGTGCCACGCTGTCATCGTTCCACGGGAGGTAAGTTGCTATGGCCAGACGTTCTTCACTAGCAGCTGTTTCCTCGAAAAAAATCCTTTACTACAACAACAACAAAAAAAAATGTACAGTCATCTATGGAAGGCGAAATTTGACTGCAGTTTCACTTTACTATATCAGAGTTAACTATACCGTGGTTCTACTGTATGGACAGCAGGAGTTTGTGGAGGAGGAAAAAAGTAGATGATGATGATGACCCATGGCCTCGCGTGCCATCTGTGGGCAGTGCCTGGAAGTTCCTGTGCGCACGCGGCTGGGATCGAACCCGCATCTTTAGGGTCCCCAGCCGAGTGCCATAACCACTGATCCACCGCGGAGGCACATCCTGATTAACAGTGGACTTCGAAAATGGGAAAGGGGCACTCACCAGGCACTCCTGAACCATGCGGGCCTTCTGGCACCACAGCTGCAACTGCAGGACATAGCCTGCCAGTCGGGGACCCACGGGGAGGTGCAGTTCCTGGCCCAGAGCATCCTCCTCCTCGCCGACCACCTGACTGCCAATGTTGCCACTGTCCTCAGTGGGTGCAGTGTTGGCAGGCTGATGGCCTTCGAGCCGCACCCAAGGTGACGAGTGCCAGCCACAGCCGGGGACTCCAGGAACCACAGTGGCACGCACACAACTGCAGCCGATTCCAATTGGCAAGAATGTGCATGCAGATTGGAGAGCAATTTAATATATGATATGGTGGTAGCTGCAGCTTCAGAAATAGATCAGTTCGCAATATTTACTTTGATGTGCCTCTACTAAGTGCACCTCTGTTGTGAGTGAAAAAGAGAGATAAAGGCAGGCCAGAAACAATAAAAGGATGACTGGTCATAGTATCAAGTTTTGAAAGTGAAATAAGCAATTAAAATAAACGCTGCTGCAGTTTCAGCTAAGTTGCGCACAATCCCGTGCTTACTTTACACAAGCACCTACGAGTCACAGAGTAGGCTGATAAAACATAGCTACGAAACCATTTACTGTTGACCAGTGCCACACCAAGTCAATTAAAGTGACCGGGAGGAAACTATACGTTCCCCCTGTACTGAATTAAACATTTATCTTTGTCGCTCTCATGAAACGATAAGCTTGGGAAATGTGTGCTGACCCTTGTATCAGCCTCGATTAGCACGACAAAGCAGTCTGGGTCACTGATGCAGTTTGTGCATACTATGTGGCTTCGAACAAGGTGTTTCAAGAATAAACAGCCATGAAAGACAAGTCACATTTATGCAGCTACAATAAAAAAGCTAGGACCACACAAATTTTGTTCCTAGATCTTTCCACCTTGTTTTTTTTTCTCCTGCAATACTGTGCAAAACAAATCAAACAGGTTCTGGTCCTTAATTTTTGACACAATAAAAGGCGAGCAATTTTAGCAATTCTTGTAGATTTGGCAGGCACCAGAAGACGACTCGTCGCTAGACAAACAAAACTCACGACATCTGCACACCGTGCACACAGCTCTGACCAACTGAGTTGCAACATTCACATCATCAACAGGCTGACTACACTGACTGCAGGACAAAGGCCTCTCCCATATCTCTCTAAGTAAATGTCTTGTGCTAGTTGCGGCCACCTTAACCCCGCAAACGTTTTAAACTCATCTGCCCACCCAACTTTCTGCGGCCCCCTGCTACACTTGTCTTCTCTTGGAATCCAGCCAGTTACTCTTAACGACCATCAGTCACCTTGCCTTCGCGTTACATGCCCTGCCCAAGCCCATTTCTTCTTGATTTCGACTAGGATGTCATTAACGCCCATTTGTTCCTTGACCCACTCTGTCCTCTTTTTCTCTCTTAACGTTGCAACTATCGTTTTTCCTTCCATAGCTTGCTACGTTGTCCTCAATTTAAGTTGAACCATTTTTGTTAGCATCCAAGTTTCTGCCTAATAGGTGAGTACTAGTTATATACCGTATATACTCGCGTAAGGTACAGTTTTTCTTCCGCGATTTTGATGGGGTGTGGCTCTTACATGAGTCAAGCCTATGTCTACCCACAGAAACATCCCACTGTTACTGTGACTGTTTTAAAAAGTAATGTAAACACTGCTAAATCACCACACATACTTTATTTAAGGAAATTCCTCGTCGCTTTCGCTCTGGCAGCTACTTGAAGAGCTCGCCTCATGGGCGCCTTCCCAGAAGTAGTCGTCTTCTGTTCTGTCCGTCTGGTTCGATATTCAAGTCACCTTGAAGCTTTTCACAATCCTGTCGCACAACACCGAACGCCATGCGCTTAAAACCACAAACAAACTTGCTGCACTGAAGCTCTCTTCAACCGTCCAGTAGGAGCCTTGTTGTGAACGTCCGCTGCCATCCACTCAGAGTAACACGCCGGAATTCAACTTTAAACGGCCGATTGATACAAACATCCAGTGGCTGCAGGATGCTTGTCATTCCTCCAGGAATGACAGCTAAATTCATTGGGGTTTGGCGAGCCGGGCTTTGACACGTTCTGTGAGATCGCTTCAAAAACTGTCGGGAACGAGCAAAGCCCTCCGTTGCAACAGGCTGGTCGGTTTGCCCACACCGTTTTTACCCAGCCCAAAGCGAGTTCACTGCACATCCAACATTTTTCATGGACACATACGATAATGCCATCTGCAAACTCTTCTTTTGGCAGCGTCTTCCTCTTGAAAACGACATATGGTTGCAGATTTCTGCCATCGGCACTGATGCCCAGCATCACCGTGCACTGTTACCGTTCTGCACCGGTTGTACGCACAGAGATGCTTTTTGCGTCCTTAAAGTCAACTGTGCTATTTTCTGGTGTGTCGAACCAGATAGGCGTCTGATCCGCGTTCCCTATCTGAGATAGGTGATACTCGTGCTCCCTTCGAAGGCTGTTAGCGAAACGGTGGAACTTCAACGGTTCGTCCTCATACTCATTGGGCAGCTTTTGGCACAATGTCGTTCTGCACCGAATGGAGAGTACGTTCTGGTTCATAAAGCGTTGAAGCCATCCCCTACTTGCTTTAAAATTGGCATTAAAATGGCAACGGCTTTCATGTGGACCATCTCCATCAACACTGCATAGCCATTTTTTCTTGTCGTCGGGACGTACTCCAAAAGTTCCTTTTCAAGCTCCGGAAACTTGCACTGCTTCCCACGGAATGCTTTTCGGTTGCAGTTCATACCAGCGAGCTGTTCTTTCTGGCTGCACCACGACGCACACACTTCTCGTTGGCATTGAACTTGTGCCCAGCAGACCCCTTGCCGTGCTCCGTGATGTAAGCGACAGCTTTCAGCTTGAAGGCCGCGGTATACGAAATCAAATCTCTGCCCATCGTCACCAAGCGGTAAACATAGGCCACGATCCACTGAACAACGCTGCACACAGTAACCACAACCGCATCAACACACTGTCCAAGACCGCAGCACCAGACCAAGAAAAAATGGCTGCTGGAGCGAAACGGTTGCAAAAGCAAGACCGCACCTCCACATGAACTCAAAGCACTGATGATGATGATAGGGGGGTTGAAAGCAGCTAGCACCATCTAGTAGCGACTTGTGAAACTTAACTTTTGCTGGTGCACGAATTTTCAGCGTTTGGCTACGAAAATATATATATATATTTTCAAAATTTCGGCTCTAAAGTTGTGGGTGCAGCCCTTGCACGGTGGCGGCCCTTGCACGAGTATATACGGTACTTTTCTTGAGGGATACTGGTAAACTGCCATTCATGATCTGAGAGTACCTGCTATATGCACTCCACCCCAATCTTATTCTTTCACTCTGTCCCGCGGTAGTCTAGATTACTTCCCTCAATTACCCCAGATACCCCCACCAGCCTGCACGCCAACTTGGCCGTTAACTGAGGATCCTAGAGACATTAAAAACAACTGCTCATTCAGAGTCATCCCACCCTAGCCAGGGTAAAGTCAGGGGTGTCTAGGGTGGGTCTGGGACTCCACTCGAATATTGACGAGGGGTTTGAGGCAACCCCCCTTGCTTTCATTGTCTTTGGGTATTAGCGAATGTTCAGAAATGCTACCTTTATCCACGTTTTCAAAAATACTGTAAAGTAGTGGCTTCATAAATATGCATACGGTAGAATTGCCGACGCTTCGTTTCACTGTAAGTTGTTTTGCTTCAGATACCATCAAACACACTGGCAGAGTGTGGGGATCGCTTGTTTAAGGTCTGTGTCATGAACTAATGATTTCTCCATGCACTTTGTATAAAAATATGTCCTAAACTGAGCAAAAAAACCACACTTAAATTTATCTCTCCCCTTTGTATAAAACTATGCGTAAAACAGGCTGCCAGCCGCTTTCTTTCTCTCTCCCTCTATTACCCTTTCTACCTGAGCTCGAATCACTAGAAACCCCCCTCCGATGGAGCAAGACTTTAAGCCCTGCCCATAGTCATGCTCACGGCATGGCTAACAAGTGACATTAGCTAGCTGCTGTGTTGCTCGCTGAACAGAACTAAGACAGGAGCAATGTGGCACTCACACTGAAGCACCGTGGGCAACAAGAATGCTGAGGTGTCTTGCCCTCTCAATGCGCAGTTTCAGCACACCATCCTTGCAGCAGTGCTGCAACCTCAGCTGAAGTTGGAGGCATGGGAAGTCCACATGATCCAGGGGGTTCTCATCCTCCTCCTCCTCATCTTCCTCCTCTTCCTCATCATCGTCGTCGTCTTCCTCCTCCTCATCTCCGGGCCTGAGGAAGGCAAATAAACTGCTACGGCTGCTACTAAATGCCAACACTGCACAATGCCTTAGCCAAGCTTAATGCTAAGTGCCTCCCCACATACACTACAGAAAGCAACAGTGAACAAATAAGGCTGCATACATTTGAGCTAGAAGGACTAGTAACGGCAGCTGCCACATGAAGTGTGTAAGTTCCAGAAAACAAGACAGAACCTCTGAGCTGCATGATATCAACAAAACATTCCAAGACCCTTCCTGGTCGCTCCACTCACTGCTTACAAGTAGCTATATGTTAGTACTCTAAACTCCAAATGTGTAAAAAAAAAAAGCATGTCTCCAGTGCACTGTATTAACACGATTGAAGCGCGATATTTTTACTGGAAATCTTATGTTCAAGAATACACCTTCTGTTAATCCAGAACCAACGTAAGAACATATCGAGCTTTTTTTTTTTCCCCAGTGCTCGTCAACCTGGCTCTACCGCCAAGCTCGCGAAATGCGAGGAGGAAAAACCTTTTGGCAACCTTGGGGCCATAGAACGAAACACGAACAAAGCATGGAGAGGCTATGAAAGTGGAAAAGGGGGGCAGACACAATGATTGAGAAAGAGAAGACAGGATAGAACTGTAGGGAGCAGGAAAGAAAAAAACAAGGCAGAGGACTGGGAAGGGCAAGACCTGCGGTACCGTGCAGCAGTGACGGCGGCCGCAAGCTTAACAGCGCCAACAGCTCCGGACGTTGCGTTCACAGACAGCAATAAGGAACTGAACAGTGACAATGAATAAGCCACGCACCGGTACTTGTGTTCCAAATTTTTGCATGCAGCCCCCCCCCCCCTTTGCACCCTCAACTGTGGTTGCCCTTAAGAGTTCCGAGCATGGGTTATAATCGCAATTTTTCAGATTTTTCTTACTGTCAAAAATTCTTGTGCTATATTTGTTGCCACATTATTTACAAGCAAATACGACATATGCAAAGGGTTCTAATTACTGGCTAAACACTGTCTTCAGCAAATGGCCACAGGCAACACCAGATATAGAAGGGAAAAGGAAGAGAAAGCACCTTCCAAGTGACTAAGTTGCACCACTGGTATGAGAAGGATTGGAAAAATTTTGACCCTTACATGTCTTTTAATGTGCACTAAAATCTTGATAGACAGGCACTTTTGCATGCTGTCTGCACCTAAATGCAGCTACTGTAAAGACAAATTGAACTCGCCAACTCAATACTCCGCAGCACAACCACACATCCACGACACCACAGGATTTTCACACATGCAAGGAACAGCCCGTAAGCAAAAGAGCTTGCAGTAATGACAACATCAGCCTTCTCACCTTGGGGGTGCTGCCTCATAGACACCACTATCTCCAGCCACAGACTCGTCACTGATGGCAGCAGACACACCGCCCGTGCGGAGACACTCTTGTTCACAAATGGGGCTGAGCGGAGGCTCTGGTCCACGGGGCCGAGGAACCTCTGCCATGCCTTTGCACCTGTCACAGAATGGGCCCACACTCATCAGGTCAATTCCCAGCAACAAGCAGAACAGTAGACAACTGTTCACTTGAGTCAGTACATACCATTATTTGTTATTGTAACGCGCACATATCAGAAATGTAGACTGCTTTCTCACTTCACTCTCCTCCAATCGTTCATACAATTTGACACTGCTCAAAGCAGCACAAGTTAACTGCAGTAATCCACAGTGAAAATCACATTTGTACCTAGACTGCACTAAGTAAGACTTGCAATACATAAGCATGAGGTAGAGAGTGGCTTCAGGTTGGTTGGTATCGAAGTGGTACGCTGACAGTAAGGCTGTCACCACACTGCTCAACACTTCATCCACTACTGCTGCCATTTAGACCTGTATTACTGTTGGCATTCGTAAGGCAAATGTGCGTGTCAATTTGCTTTACTTTTGCTGATTTCTTGGTCTACCTGCCAATCTTACTCATACCAAATGGCACATAAGACGTTCCTTAAAAAACAAAATGGCAAGATTGAGCAAGGCTTTGGCACACCTTCGCCAGGCAGTAGAAAAACTGTCCAGAGGGCTTACCCGTCACAGTGCGGCGAGATGGGAGGTGAGAGAGACGACAGAGAAGAGCGCGGTGACAGGGGCGGGCTGCAGCCAGTGGGGCGATGCGGCCGGCAGGTAACATCCATGGCCGTGCAGCCATAGATGTCGGGAAAACTCAGGCTGGCCAGGGAGCCATGCGAGCTTCCCGTGCTCAGGGAGCCAAGGGAGGAGCTCGATGAGGCAGACAGTGTGCTGGCCGACAGGCTGCACAGGGCAGAGACAATGTTCTGGCTCACATCATCTGCAGAGCACTAGTGCATGGCAAATGTACAAGACAGGCTTTAGCCTCCAAGGCTAACGAGTGGACAGCATACAACATGAATATGCATGGAGCCCAAAACAACCAAAAGGTCAGTTCTGACACTAATCTTATGACCACTGGCGTATCATGAAGATGTCGCATAACAACGTGCTGCTTTGCTGATGAGAACCTGCTTTTAACAATGTTTTATCGTGGGGCTTCGTGACATGTATGAATTGACGGTGTTTTATATTCTGCTCTGGTTTGATCGTCTAATCGTTTTTCCAAGCTGCAGGGTCGGGAGGGCACTTCCCAAAACTGCACCTAGTTTGCAATGACAATTAAGAAGTCAAAAGGCTGAAGATGAAGCAGCAACTTGGTAGGACACCTGATGCGCATTAGTTCAATGAGCACTGAAAGTGTCTAGTAAACAACAGTGTACAACACAGCTGAGAAACAAATGCGGAAACAGAAAAACATCAGCAATGCGCTCCCCACCTTTGGAGGCGTGTCTCGAGGCAGGCTGTGAGGCGTGTGGCATCCCTGAGCTGCTGCAGCAGCTGCTGCTTCTGTTCGTGCAGCCGCAGCCGCTGGGCAATGGCCCTGTTGGAGCTCTCCAGGGCATCACCCAGGTCGCGCTCCAGCCGTGCGATCTCCTCCCGCAGTGCAACCGAGTCTCCCCGCTCCAGCTGAGCTCGAAGCTCATGCAGCAGCTGCTCCTTCTCCCGCACCAACAGGAGCCTGCACGGCAAAGGACGATACAGGAATGGTGGGGGACAACGCAAAGCTGTGCCTTGAACAGAGCAAAGTTAGCGGGCGACATAAGGCAACAGGGCCGAATCCATAACTTAATTGTCAGTTCACAGTGCGAGATTTCCAGAATTCACCGAGGACTGTGCCATTTCATTTTAATGCACCACTGAAAAATGCCACATGTCAACTGTGCAAAAACTGTTTTTAAAAATACTGCAAATTTTTTCACCTTGATGCAAACGACATAGGAGCGTGTAACGGTCAGAACTGTGAAAAGCACCTGCTCTATTGTGCTTGTGTTACCGCAGATTTGCAACATTTTTTCTTCTGTTAGCGCCTATCAACATCAGAGTGGTGCACTTAAAAGCCCTATCTTGCTTTTACACCAAATGCGCTTATGCTCCTGAAGGGCACTGGAACTGTCACATTATTAACTGCTTTGACATATCATTAGGAAATTGCACTGTGCTGGATTTCAAGAGAAATGCCTTTCCTTCGCTATGTCCATTTGAAAATCAGTTTGTTAAAGCGATGCTTACCTTAAAAACTGTTTAAATGCCCTTAAAGGCACTCAAATGCGGCCATGGCAAGACTAACAAACAGTCTTTAGAGAGATGCCTGCACAATGGTCTAACACCAAGAGACATACCCACATGTTTTGCTATTTACATAGGAAAAAAAATTACTGCACCAATGTTCAAAAAGCACTGCATTTTCATCATTGCACAAATTTTTTCTGTTACAGTAAGGCAGGTGCAATGTCTACTACTGCATGTGATGGCCCGTCTGTCGTAAGCCCACACAACACTTGTGTGAGTGGATCCACATTTGTCCTCCGCCATGCCACTGTATACGTTTGTGCTCAGGTTCCTCAATGGCTGCTAGAAAGGAGCATTCAAAGGCAGAGCAGAGAGGATGTGCCCCAATGCTCACCTGTCCTGGTCGGATTCGGCCTGCCCTGGCGACAGCCTATCCTCCAGGTCAGCCAGCTCCCGCTGGATGCGCTGCACCTCGCGGCGTGCCTCATCATAGCTGAGTCGAGTGCGGGCCACCTCGGCAAGCCGGGCCCCCAAGGGCGCCAGCTCACCAGAGAGGTCTGTCTGGGAGGCCGCACTGGGTCGCTCCTCTGGTGTCCGAGGGTCGGACACGTTCCGCGTCAACTCCTCCTTCAGCTGCCACAACCGCTGCACAGCAGTGCAACCATGGGACGTTTAGACTGATGGTACTACTATTACGGGCACAAGCAAGACCACTACAAGATTCTAAGCAACAGCAAGTTTACCGACTGTGCATTTATTCATGGGCAGCAGCAGGGCCGGTACTAGATTTTAGGCCACAGTAAAATGCAGTTATTCATAGACAACAGCAGGATAACTACCAAATTTTACAACGGCCTGATTTCAGAGAGGGCGGCCAGCCTAGCCATGCGGTTCTGGCTAAGGGGATGCATAGCACTAGTGAAAGAAAGCACAGCTGGACAAAAATAGAAATGAAGGGCACGAGTACACTAGCCGAACTGTACTGCCTGCTTTCCATTCTGTTCTTTTGTTTCATCTGCACGCTAGCACCATGCACAAGAATACATACTACCGTCACATATACTTTCACCATAATAGTACACAGAGAATTTCATCATCATCCGCAACAGCTTGACTACATCTATTGCAAGACAAGGGCCTCTCCCATACCTCTCCGATTAACCCTATCCTGTGTCAACAGTGGCTGTCTTATTCCCACAAACTTCTTAAACTCATCCGTGCACCTAACTTTCTGCCACCCACTGCTATGCTTGCTTTCTTCTGGTATCCAGTCTGTTACTTTTACTGACCATCAGCTACCCTGCCTTCACATTACATGCCCTGCCCAAGCCCATTTCTTGTTCGATTTCAACTAGGATGTCATTAACCCGCATTGGTTCCCGGACCCACTCTGCCCTCTTCCTGTCCCTTAATGTTACACCTATCATTTTCCTCTCCATAGCTCGCTGCATTGCCCTCAATTTAAGTTGAAAACTTTTCATTAGCCTCCACAAAAAGGGTTCAACTTAAATTGAGAATCCCACTAGCTGCAACTGAATGAAAATGAATGAAGCACTTTCTTTTGACAAGGAACTACAATCTTCTGAGATGCAAAATACATATTTCACTGCAGTGTATAGACTCGTAAAAAAAAAAAGCAATAACAGCACATCATATGTACCATAGCAGTGCTGAAGACTGCTTCAAGGGTCAAGTCAAACCAATCAAAGACAAACTGATACAATATTTCTCAATTATTCAAAGGCCTTCAGCCATGTGTCACACACCAAGCTGAACTTCAAGATTAACCAGATGCTTGGCAATGGTCCTGGTGCCAGACGAATAGACAGCTACTTATTGGAACACCGGCAGTTCATAAAATATGTCTCCGATATGTCATCATTTTTGGTGCACAGGTTTCTATGCTAGCACCATGCAGTTTTATCGATTTTATACATAAACGACACAGCACATCCTGTGGATGTAAACATGCATCTCATCGCAGACGTGTAAGAGCTATACTCAAGAAGACCAAGTAAGGCTAACACTGCTTTTAAACAATGTCATAAAGTGGTACTATAGCTGGTAAATGAAGATCAATCTAGAAAAAATGGCCGCGATGTCAGTCACAAATAAGAAATCAAAACTCAGCTTCCCTTACAGCTATAGGAATGTCGTTCAAGTAGTGACCTAAGAGAAATGCCTTAGTGTCATTATTTATGATGACTTCAGCTTAAAAACCCAAGTGCATAACACTACAGAAAAATCAATGAACAGTTTATACCTTTATTAAGCATGCTCAGCGTTTTACAACTTCCGATACCAAGCTACTCTCATATAGCATCCTTGTCCATCCAATCTTCGAATACGCAAACGCCGCCTGGTTTCCATATGTGCACAAAGATCTAAACATGTTTGAGTCAGTGCAAAAGCGGTTTGCTTTAACTGCAACAAGCACTGGAGCACTGACTCCCCCAAAGGACTGCTTTCTCGCGCAGGCCTTGACACATTGTCAAGTTATGTAACACTCCACAGACTAAGTTTTTATACCAACTAAGCATGGATCCTGCCCCTCCCATTAGTTTTAACCGTTCTAAAGGAATGTGCGACAAGCATAAATTTATGATAAATGAATATAACTGTTTCAACAACTCACATGATTTTTCCTTTTTCTCATAAGCTGTACACGATAGAATGCCTTAGGTAAGTTTATAACTTCATAGGATTTGTTAGAAAGGTTCACTGAGCTCACGGCTGTATCAGTACTGTCAAAAAGCCAAAGTTGATGACCATTTCCAGTCTGCTTTTGATTTTCATGTTGTTCATAGCTCGATGTGTACTCTGTGTATAACTGAATGCTTTGCGGTGTGTGTGAATAGTTCTGCTTTGATGATCAAAGTTGAAGACTTATCTTCAGTCTGTTCTCATGTCATTCCTTGCTCGATGCGTCTGCTTGTGAATGCTTTGCACTCTCCTCACATACAAACCCACTCCTGCAACAGTCTCAAGTGGGACTAAAATTATATTGCAATAAATAAAAATAAATAAATGTCTGCACATCTAAGGGATGTCTCATGCACCAACAACTTCATTTTCACAAGGAACAGATGGACGCTGATGTTTGTAGTTGCTAGTGGAGGAAGCTGCTGGCAACCTACCTGCAATAGCTGACTCTTTTCCTTGTGACCTTTGCCCAAGGAACGCTGCACACTGCAGAGTTCCTCAAGCACAGCCTTTGCCTGGTCTAAGCTGTAGCCCGTTGGAAGCTCGCAAAACTGCTGCTCAACTCGCCGCAAGGCCTCCAGCCCTTGTTCTCGTTGGTGAACTTCAGATCTTACCTGGAAAGACAATGAAAGGGTGCAGGGCACTGAAGACAACAGCTTCTTTCACACTTTCGCTTCCTATTTTTAGTAACATGGTCTCTTTTCCTTCGTTCAAGATTAGAGCACTTGCAAACAAGTAGGGGGCCTTTGCAGGGCAAATGAATACTGTGAACAATTTAGCTTCCACAAGGACATGATTGTCATGAAGAACCTGCAAAAGACGTGTATGTTATACGGGTGGTTTGGTAGAAATAAAATGGTAGCCGATGTAGCAACATCATACTCCAACCGATACGCAATAAAGAGGACCCAACACAAGTGCTTGTTTTGTGCACTCTGTTCGTTCTTTGTTCATCCTGTCCACTCTTGCGCCTTGTATCTTTGAGTCATACACCAACTCTCCCAACAGTCGATTCTTCTGAGCATTTGTCAAACTTGCATGCTGTTGCAACTACAACAGATCATTTGCAGCTGCTTACAATGAAGATGCAGTCTTTGTTATTGTGAGCTGTCTTCACCAAAGCCCAAGGTCAAATTACAAAATATTTCCTTGCCATCTAGCAAGCGCCAGTGTCCACAAATTATTCTGAAATTTCAGCTTTGAATGGAACCGTGAAAAACTGAGTTAGTGGGAAAAAAAACTAACAGAAATTAGGATTTTTTCCAACTCAAGGCAGCTCAAAAAATGGTCCAATCAATAGTGGCTCACAGCCATGCCATGGGACTGCCTCCCCCGCGAATGCAACCAGACACAGTAAGGAGGGAATAAAAGAAAATGTTCTGCATGACACCCTAAGGCATCAGCAACAGGCACGCTTAGCAAGCAAGGTCTAACAAGTCAGTTCCAGTTCAAGCGCACATCAAGGAAAGGCCTGCACTATACCAGCGGCATAACAGGAGAGAGCAGGGAAGTGCCGCAGAGGCAATACCAGTAGTGGCTCAGTTAGGGGCGAGGCCTGACCCACACTCACTTGTTCCAGCTCCCTCCTTAGCCTGGCAACTCGATGTCGTGCCCGCCCCACATCTGACCGCAGCAGCTCAGGGTCCAGTGAGCTGGTGCGCGATGCCACCGACGTGGATGAAGAGTGAAGAGACGTCGCTGAGCTTCCTTGAAGCGACAGACCTTTCAGGGCACCTGACAGGTGGTCAAATTCGTCTTGGGCGAGGGTCAGCCGCTGGTGCTTGACATCTACCATCTCTCGCTTGGCCTGTGGAGAACCAAGTACATAACACACTCACCCTCTCCTGAATTCATACAGATGAGCAAGTTTGCATTTTGGCACACAGCTTGAGAGTGTGCAGTGCTTAATACAATACTAACACCTCAGGGGGTAGGCAGAAAAGAGATGGAAGTGTCTCATTCTTTATTTAAGCTGACACACAGCCCTTTCTTCATCTTTATCGCCGCCTAGGGTAACTAGCCAGGCGAGAAACCTTCTTGCCTCATGTAAACAAAGTGCTTCATGTCACTCATTGAAAGCTCAGTCTGTCATGTAGCAGAGAAACAAAGACAAGTATTTGTTCAGTTTAAGCAAACAAGAGGACAGAAAACAAAACAATTCGATGAATACACATGGAACTGACATGGCAAAATAAAGAGGGAACATGGAAGAAAAATAAGTGTCTACACTCACCGCAAGATCATCCTGAGCAGTAAGCAGGTACTCTTTGAGCATGGCCTCTTGAAGTTGCCTCCATTGTTGCCTAGGGTCTTCAATTTGATTTGTTTCTGACATCAAAAACAATGAGAACATTTCAGTAAAGGTCACCATCTCTGAGCGCAAGCCATCATTCTTTTCATGCACACCAGCTGAACCTGCCAAGATGAATTAGGTATTCCTCTTTAAAATGACCGGATGGGTGACAAACATCAATCATGTAATATTCCAACAAGTGCTATATGCGAAAGACCAAGACAAGCAGCTGCTCCAGTTCACAAGATGTTTCTACCTTTTCATGTCTCTGAATTACATTAGTGTTTGTATGTGGGACATCTTACCCATGATTATCACTACTGTTCTATATGCCAAGCTTCACCGAAAGCTACCTATTCTGTTTTCCTTCTCCATCAGAACAAAAAGAAAAAGAAGCAAAAAAGGCAGTGGCAGCAAGACCGTTAGTAATTCCTGTTGCAGTGCAAGTCTCACCGTGATAATAAAGCACAACGAAGAGTAAGAAGACAATTACACCACACAACAGCATTACACAGCAAATATACAAGTTTCAACCAACGCCGTTCAATACTAAAGCATTCGTTTGCTGTCACATGAGATAATTCACTGACAATCGCCGAGAACTAAATTCAAATAACTGAAAAAAAATCATTGATGTTCATTTTATCAGTGAAGATGCCCGGATGGCACAGCCCTAATGTACACAAACAGAGAATGGAATGGCAATCAAACACCATGCCTTTGATCAATTTATTTAGTAAACACAGATTTCATTACTGTAAAAAATGAATGCCCCCCAAACTTCCAGATCTCATCAGTTCAAACTTTCTGCCAGCCCCTTCTATACTTGTTTTCTCTTGGAATCCACATTGTTACCCTTAAAGAAGTATGGATGCCAAATTTTTCCTTGCATGTTTTTTTCCTTTTAAATGACTCATTAAACATAAGCATACATGGGTCACCTTGCAATATTCCGCCTAAGACCACTACATAATTTATAACTGGATGTCTTCTTGATGCTGTTTTGGTTTCGCTTGGTGAAAGCCATACAAAATCAAGATGAGAGAGAAATTCAATTATAAATTAGCGGTCGTAGGTGGATATACCATAGTGGTCCATGCATTCTAATGTCTCATGCATCATTACAGAGAAGGAAACATGCAAATAAATTTAAGTGTCTACGGTCCTTTAATGCCTGCCAGTTATCTTGCCTTCGCATTATATGCCTTGCACATGCCCATTTCTACTACTTGATTTTGGCTAGGATGTCATTATGTAGCGTTTGGTCCCACACTCATTCAGCTCTATTCCTATCTCTTAATGTTACGGCTCTCATTTTCTTTTACCATAACTCGCTGCATTGTCATTTAAGTTAAACCCTTTTCATTACCCACTAAATTTCTGCCCCATAGGCGAGTACCAGTAAGGTGCAGCTGTGTGTACTTTCCTCTTGAGAGATACTGGTAAACTTGACATCTTCGTAGGGGTTCAGAAATGTGTACCGTAGCACAATAATGAGTACCATAAAACCTTTAACTATTATGATGCGCGCATATTTCTCAGACTGTGCTGTTCTCATCGCCACAGCCATACTCTGCAAACAAGATTTGTCATATGACGGAAATAATGGCACTGAATGGGGCAAATCTGGCATGTGACAGGGGTATTAGTCTGTCAGCTCTAAGTACAGCCAGCACTTAAATGGCATATTCCTATGAAGGTAATAGAGCAAGGACTTAAAGGGACACTGAGGAGAAATTGAAGTTGGCTTGTATCGATAGAATAGCAGCTCCTGATCACAAAAACGCCACTCTTACTGAAAACAAAGCTCTTGTAATGTAGAAAATAGCAAGAACCAAAATACAGGTGTCGCCGCCACAGGCTAATCTCGCAAGTACAAGCGTGATGACTTCCTAGGACAAGAGGCACCACCTTGGAGGAATTTTCCTTACTTCATGGAAGCCACGAATCTCTGAGGCTGGCAAAGGAAGGTTGCGCACCGCACCGCTAGCTGTCAGAAATCACGGAGTCTGCGTTTACGTCACGTATCACGTCACTCCGTTCTGAGACGTCATAAGAGTTGCCGTGGCGTCATAAGAGTTCCCTGAGTTTGAATCAGAGCGGCGGGAAAAACTTTTTCATCTTCGAATCCAAATTTCTTTGAAATAAATGCATCTTTCGCGCCCGGACAAGCGGCAACAAAGCCATGAAATGGCGAACTATCAGATTTTGCTAACAAAAAAAAAATGATAGAGTTCTCCTCAGTGTCCTTTTAAATGAATTAAGAAAAGGAAATGGACAAGGTAACTGCTCCAGTGAAATGTTGTTACCACTTATGGACACAAAGAAGCAGCACGTCAAACAAGAAAGCTTTTTGCAAGTTCCCTCAGATGTCATCCCAAGAAGCAATACAATGATACATCAAACCATGACAATGTTTGGTGACAGGCTGCGCAAGTGTGACATTCCAGCGGATTGCACATAGTTCCGAAGTGAGACTTGGCCAGAACCAAAATGGCAAGTAAAAAAAAAAACACACCGAGCCACACAAGCAAGTCAACCTGATGACAGTGCAAGCATTTCAAGAATTTCTAAATGTACCCTTATAAACCTACTCAACATAAAACAGTAGCTGAGCCATGGCTGACATCAACCTCTGCTTATAAAATAGTTTTCCCACTCAGCAGGAAAACTAAGCATTCTATTTTCACAAAAGGCTGCTTGCAAAATCCATTCTAGAGGCCTATAATGAATTAAATAAAATGAAAAACAAAACAAACAGTGAGGAGTTGCAGAGCTACCTTTTTATTTCAGCCACCCTATTCTGGTATTGCCATGTGTATAGCACTAAAATTAATTTTCCAGGCCTGAAGCTTCGTACAAATATTTGTTCAAATGAAGATTACTTGCACAAATTTAACTTGCATAACTTGAAAATATAAATTTGAAGTGCAAAGCTAACCACATTAACAAAAAGACATGAACCATTATATTAAACCTTCAAGATCACAGCAAGACCAAAAAAAAAGCAAGCCCATTGATCACATCAATCCTACTAGAAGAGAATACTGTGACAAAGTGGTTTTTCCTGAAAAAAAACTCCTGCACATAAAAATGCTTCTCAACGTTTAAGGAACTGTGAGTTAATAATAACCTTCATGAAACTCACTACTGTAAATTAATTTTTAGTGCAGGTCTTTTTTGTGAGTCAATTTATGTTACATGCCCAAGCACAAAAACTTTCTATTTTATTACAGCTACTGATAAACGATGCTGTCAGTTACAATATAGTTATTCAGTCCAATGCATACAACTAATTAGTTCAATTCCCAAATTAACAAAAGGATCACACTTTTGGGTGCTTTTAAAAACATTACCAATGCAGTGTAAAGGCTGCAGAAAATATTTGCCGCAGAATATCTCCAAAGCATCTTTGTCCCAGCAGAAAAGCACAACACTCCTACTGCTGGCAACTGCACGCGAAATAGGTATGCGGTCTTGAATAAAATTGCTAAGAACGCACTAAAAATAACTCTTTGAACTGCTTAACCAGATATCATTTTTTGTAATTATACTGCATGCTCACAGAGTGCAAAGACCATTCAGAGAGAAAATAAAACCAAGCAAAGTAAGAACATCAGCTACCATAAAACACTTCAATCTACAAAACAAGAAAGGCATTTCTGTCATATGACAGGTGCAATAACGTAAAGGGCTGTGATACATAAACAGGAAGAATAGCAATGAAAAATTCCTGAAAGACAGGTGGTTAACTGAAAAACAAGTCATCCCGTCTTTCGCACCTTTCCAAGCACTAACAGCATACTGGCATGAGAAAGCAAACAGCATTAACACCTCTTTTTGGGCTAGTTGGTGCATACTTGAATTAGAGAAAATCTAGCGCCAAAACCATGCAAACCACAAGGACGAATGACGACGAGCTTGTGTCTCGTCGTCGTTCGTTTTTGTGGTTTGCATGGTTTTGACGCTAGGTTTTCTCTAAAGCAAACAGACCCAGGACTCACGGTTTGTATGGTCAACATAGTATACGCCAACTTGCTGGTCGTAGCACTCCTCCCAGCCGAAGGGAAGTTCATTACCTATGCAGTCAGCAAACGACTGTGGCTTTGTCAACCTGTAGTCACACAAGGAAGCAGAACAATAGGACACTAATCAAACTCGCCAGATAGAGCAGAGTGAAACAGAGTGACCTTCCTTCAAATGGAAATGCATGCCCCTGACACCTCTTACGTGCTGCAGAATGGCATGCGCAAACTCAAAACAAAATGACACAAACCGCAAATGAATGTATGGAAAGAATGCCACCAAAGATAAGATATGGAAGGCAGCATAGATAACAATACAGTTACGAATCAGTGAATGGAAAGCCGTTCGAACCCGCTTCCCATTTCACCAAGATGAAGGCGAATGTGGCATTTTACCACAAAATTTCACACGGCATGCTCCTCTATACTGCAGCCCAAGGTTACATGGCAACTTCGCTGCTTTGTAGCCTATCCTTTCCTTTAACAGTGCATTCCTGTTATAACTGGGCAGTGCCGCTTTTTCCCTTGCACCCTCTGCTGATCTGATGCCTGTGGGCAAAAGCAAGACTACTTCGATTTCCAACACTTGCATTCCGAATTATAGCACTTACATTATGTTGTTTAAGGTGTTCTTTGCTAAAAAAAAGTAACATTTTGAGCCGCCAAAACCTATCTCAAAGAGCAAATGGTGCTCAAAATTGAAATTATGTTACTTCTGTTCCCAGGTGTACCTAGCAATAAACCTTAGAGACACCAAAAGCCAAATTACCTGTAAAACTGCAGTGAAAGCAAGATAAGAAAATAGGTAGCATAACTGTAAATTTTAGGTTTGCTTTATGAGGTTTAACGGACCAAAGCGATTCAGGCTATAAGGGATGCCTTAGTGAAGGGCTCCGGAAATTTTGACCACCTGGCGTTCTTTAACGTGCACGGGCCTCTAGAATTTAGCCTCCATCGATATTCGACCGCCGCGGCCGGAGTCAAACCCGCGTCTTTCGGGTCAGCAGCCGAGCGCCATAACCACTTAGCTGCCAAGGCGGTGAATAACTGTAAATGTCCTCGTGTCATTTCACAATCATGTCTTAATTAAATGACCCTAAAAAAGCTGTGAGAAACGCTTGCTGGTGTGGCAATGGCATCCTGTTTTTTTTCTTTTTAGCATCACTTAACATGAAAAAAAAGAAGTGCATTAACGCTGACAACAATTGTAGCAGGTGGTGTGAATGAGCTTTAAAGACTTTAAAGAGTTATTTCACTACATCAAAAAGTTCACAACCTTTAAACAAGCCAGTGACAGAGCACTATGACCTAAGCTCAACCCAATCATGCCATGCAGTGGTCAATAGCTTCAAAGTGAGGAATGAATATGAGGCAAGCTCTAGTAAAAACAACATATGGCAAAAAGCAATGGAATGCACCATATATATGTCATGGCACCCTAGCAGAAATGGACAGTAGAAATGCATGCTGAATCTTACAAGAGTCACAACAGCTTAGTACCACGGGCTTTTTTTTGAAGAAACATTGCTTCTTATAATTCTTGTTTCAGCAGAATGCTACAGAGATTTGACCCCCAAAGACTAACAAATATCATAAAGCACAGCCGTCTGGGGAAAAGTGTGACAGCCTAAGTTATCCTGCTTAGCAAAGGGTAGTCTAAGTGCAGAAAAAGTTGCCACATATTCACAAAGGTGCCTCTTTGAAAATGAATATGTTGGACTGGCCACGAATACTATAATGCACGAGTTGTAGTGGGACTGCTCAACAAACTGAACAGAAGTTTGTGTGCAGAACAGAAGCTCTGATGAACGTCGACTAATTAACCGACGGCTTGCCGAATAGTTTCAACTGCTGACACAGGTGTCCACGATTACTCTTCCTAGTCCGAATTTCGGTTCAGGAAACGTCAAATTCCGCCCGCTCAAACACTCCAGGATAGGAACTATAGCGGCAGCTGCGCTAGGAAAATGTGCGCGGGCAGAGGTCGAGTCCAGAGGGGCAGTTCACAGAGCGATGAGCCATAAGATGAGCTGTGCAGCCCAATCTACGCGTGGCGCGGGCGTATTCGCCATGCTTTGCTCTTGTTATTGTTTCTGCACACACCCCTCCCCCTCGGCCCGCAGCCTGCGACCCGCTTCACGGCAGTGCACAGGAGCCGGCCACTTGCGGCGAGGACTCGCGCCTGCTTATCTACGCGCACATGCTGACGCTCATTCCACGCGCGCAAAAAAAAAAAAAGGAAGAAAAGCGCGGGCGAGAGAAAGTGAACGGAATTTCGGCGAGAGAAAAGGCACTACAACAAAAGCCGCGCGGCGCGCGCTGCCATGCGTGTGTGTTTATTGCGGCGGGGGGTGCCATTAGAGATAGGCATCCGCCGCCGCGCTCTAGCATTCCTCGCGCTGACGTTTCACCCGTTCTCATTGACATCATTTTCGGGCCCTTTTCTTGGAATGCGAGAGAAGCGCTGGCTGGCCGGCGCACGAGCCACCGCGAAACCCCTACCGTCGTCTTCTTTTTCTCCCTTTTTCCCCCCTCTCTGCGTATCTAAAAACGCATACCCGGGCGACCCTATCGTGCACAGCGCCAGTCGTTTCCGTGTGTTCCGTGCGAGCAGTATCTGCGGAGCAGACGACGAATGCGGCAACAGCGGCATTCTGTGCCAACGCCGCCTCGCCGCGTTCGGGACGTTCGACCTTCCTGCATGCACGCGGCAGCTGACCTAGAACAGCGTTTCGGCCCGCGCTGGGGACAGCAAATCGTACGAGCACACTTCGCGCTGATCTCAAACTAACGAGCTCAGTGCGGCCGACAGCCCTCCAGCGAGCCGCGGCTCAGGCGCGCTGAACGTTCGGCCGAAATATGCGGCATTGCAAGCGTCCACATGCGTCGATCGACGGTCAAGCTGTTGGTCGCGAAATACTCCGCGAGCCGATTTACGGACATTCCAGCCACGCTGTTCAAAGCGCTCGAAGGCAGGCGCCTATGCCGCCGGTGCTAAAGTTGAAAACTGCGCTGCACGGTCGACAGCGGCTGCAGGGCAACGCATGCCGTCCCCAGTTGCCGAAAGGCGATGGCATCACGCGTGCCAAACAAGCCGCATATTTTCTTTAGTCCTAGTCGGCGCGCTAAGTAGCTGCCGCGAGGCCCCGTCCTCGAAAAATAAAAATAAAAAATCGCCGCCGGTGTGGCTAGCTGCCCGCGAAAGGCCTGTTCGGGGAAATGGGGACAGAATGTTGAACGTAGCGCGAACCCGAGACCTCCTGTCACAGTACTCCGATGATAACTTGTTTTTGTTGACGCCACACTGCGCGCTCCAGCAAACCCGCATCTCATCTGTGCTGCAACGACATTCCTTCGAATGCTCCTCTTTCCTTTCATTTTTGTTTTTTATCTGTTCCTCAGTACATCCGAAATGGAAACGCCGTGTCCACGGCGTTTTCTCGTGACAACCCGCGGAAAACACAGCATTCGTCGGCGACAACGGGTGTGGCGCAGGGTCAGCGACGGACAAGCGAAAAAATCTTGAGAACGTCGGGCTTTTAGCCCGAGGGGGCCTTCACGGGGAACGCACATTCCTTTGGCCGTACCCTCGCTTACCTGTCTCTAGGATCAATCCATGTCGTCTGTTTGTTGATGTGGTCGATGAAATAGATCTTGCCGTCATAGTCGGTGCCGATGTCCCATCCGGAAGGTAGCGGGATTTCACCATTTCGTCTTTTCGGCATAATTTTCACGACCCAAAGTGAAGAAATGATCGAAATTCCTTTCGCCAGACAGAGCTAAACGCTACCTCCTGCCGCCATCTTGAATAGCACATTATCGTAGGAATGACGTTGCCGACGTAACAGAAGTTGCGACCAATGGCGAGCAAGCGCACGGCGGCCGCGCTACACGCGGGACGCTTCGGCCACCTCTGAAGCGCTCTGTAGCATCCCCATAGATACCCGTAGGATCCGCAGTGTCCGTAGCGTCCCTGATGTCTAATAAATGTTGAAAAAATAAAAGTAGCACGTTAGAGGCGACGAAATAAATGCTTGGCTTGAAGAATAGATTTAAGACCTACCAAATGCTTCAATTTAGGGTACTCGTCCGACTGAAGCTGACGGTGTGTGGCCCGTATGACGCTAACCAAGCCAATTCAGACATACAAACTTGTCAAAAAAACCTGATAAAAGTAAGGAATGAGTTAAGGTTACGTATTCAGACTTTATAACGCTGCCAGCACAGCGCTAAATATGTTTTCCTACCCATATTTTCGTAGGTCTCGAGCACGGGGTGGCCAATTGTGCCCTTCTCGAGAGACAGCTGCACAGTTCCACAGGCTGTAACGTAAAATTTTGAGGCGCAATTGTAAATTACTTATTTCAAGATTTTTTGTGCTACAGTATAGTCGTATTTGCATGCTAATGTTGCCAGGCTCAAATACAGTTTCTTCAAACGCGCAGGCACCCAGAAAAAAAAAAACTGTACAAATATGGCGGCGTGACACCACGTGATAAATTTCAGCCAATCAAACGTTTGTGTGGAAAATCTGAATTAGTTTAAGGGGAGGTTGTATTTTGCGACTACTGTGATCAATGTGCCACGGCCAGCGCGCTTGCTGATTGCTCACGGTGGCCTACGTTGGCGAGCAGCCGATCGCTCGCAGAGTTTAGCAACAGCCGGTCTGTAGAAGATTAGCTGATGTTTTCGGTGCCGAGCTCTGCGCAGCCCTGACTGTCACAACGGCATATTCGCCGGAAGCAAATAGACCGCCGACATATAGTTTCGCTATTGTGAGTACGCTGCACAGAACAGTCAAATTTAACCCGCGCTCTTGGGTTACCTTTGCATAGGTTGCTCGTTTTTCTTTGCGCCAAGTATCTGTTTCGTACGGTAGCTCCATTGCATATTTTGCTTTCACTTGCCGCAACCTTTGCTTCGCGAAATTATCTGCGGAACCTCACAGCTGATTGTGTTATGCGCTACAGCGTAGGTCCCACTTACAAATAGCCGGTCAGATGCTAAGAGTCGCGTGCCATACGATGTGTTTGCGCGGTTTGTGCTAGCGTAGACATTCTCTGAGAGCTAAGTCGTGTTTCTCTACTGGTTACTTTTTGTCAAGGATGGACCAACCACGAGCGGCTGGTCGTGGCAGAGGTCGCCGCGGCCGCCAACGTCGGGATGAGCCGCAGCCCAGAACTAACGCCTGGGGAGTGCCTTTACAAACACAACGAAGACCCGCCCCACCGGCGTCGAAAGTTGCCAGGAATGGAGACGCCGATTCGCAGCCCTCAGAGCTGGCAGCCAGCCGCAAGTTCGAGGAAGCCTGTGCGAAAATGCAGGCGAACGTGGAAAAATTCCTACCACAGACCCAAGACGACCAGTCGTCAGAGGAAGAGGAACTTGAGACTGACGGAATCCTCTCTCGCGTTGTCGGCTCATACTCGGGTCAGTTTAATTTCGTTCTTCCTGTCTTGCTCATACGCTTATAAGTTGGCCGTAAACCCCTGCAGTCTGCATGTTGTCTATGCATCGAATGGTGACTGCTGTAGAGGGATAAATAAGATACGTGGGAACTTATGAGGATACCGTGAGGTCAGAAGGGGAGGAAAAACACGAAGGTGAATAGGTAACTATTGGTGCTTTTTCCGTTCGGGCGGTTGACAAAACATCTGTTATTCCGAAAGCATGCTGCAGGGGTGAAGGGATATGTAACGTGCTGGCGCATGAGATGGCAAGAGCACTGTCACTGCTGCCTTGGCCATCTCATGCCTACTTGAATCTGCTGGTTATTGACCGAATGGTGTATGTCATCATCTTGCATCAGCCGGACTATGCCCATCTCGTGCCTACTTGAATCTGCTGGTTATTGACCGAATGGTGGATGTCATCATCATGCATCAGCCGGACTGCGCCCACTGCGGGGCAATGGCCTCTATGATATATCTCCAATTAAACCTGTCCTGTGCCAGCTGTGTCCACCCTATCCCCGCAGACTTCTTACATCTCATCTGCGCACCTAACTTTCTGTCGCCTTCTGCTTCACTTGCCTTCTCTTGGAATCCAGTCAGTTACCTTTAACAACCATCGGTTATCTCAATTGCCTTCACATTAAATGTGCTGCCCAAGCCCATTTCTTCTTCTGGATTTCGACTAGGATGTCATTAGCTCGCATTTGTTCCCTGGCCCACTCTGCCCTCTTCCCGTCTCATAGC
This sequence comes from Amblyomma americanum, assembly GCA_030143305.2. Lineage (NCBI taxonomy): Eukaryota > Metazoa > Arthropoda > Arachnida > Ixodida > Ixodidae > Amblyomma > Amblyomma americanum. The sequence goes on along the minus strand of JARKHS020031936.1, from coordinate 5,200 downwards.
GTTACACCTATCATTTTCCTTTCCATAGAACCCATCTCGTGAGCCTCCGCGTTTCTGCCCCATAGGTGAGTACCGGTAAGATACAGGTGATATATACCTCTTTCTTGAGGGATATTGGTAAACTGCCACTCATGATCTGAGAGAACGTGCCAAATGCGTTCCACCCTACACTTGTTCTGTTTATTTCACTCTTGTGATCCAGATCTGCATTCACTACCTGCCCTAAGTTGGTGTATTCCCTTACTACTTCCAGCACTTCACTACAAATTGTAAGCTGCTGTTCCTTTGCAAGACTGTTGAATATTACTTTGCTTTTCTGCATAACAATTTTGAGTGTAGAATTGGATAATAATGTGACGGCGAGCTCCAGGGCTCCAGTACATCCTCCTGTTTGCCCTACGTTCCCAGGTTCCGTGTGGAAATTGACTGCTTGATTTTTGCAATAATGGCTGGCCCAGCATATTTCAGTGACAAGCAACATTAATTCAATTTTGGGGCTTCTATAGCAAATCACTGAGTGCCTTTTCTCTTCTCTCGTTTTCGTCATAGCTTGAGGGACACACAAGAACCTGATATTTTAGTGTTCAGGGATCATGTTCACGGTTTAGCAAAGCATTGGAAGGAATGTGCCAATCTTCTGTTAATTTGCATTGTGGTTATGCTTTTCACTATGCTGATTTGTGGACTTGGTTTGTGCATAATGATATTAGAATGATCCTCCTGGCGATGATCAGAGACGGTGGTCAGGAGCCGGCTGACAAGACTGGTGTTTAGAATAATTTCCAGTCCAGTTGTAGTAGTAAAAAAAATGTTGCATTAAACAGTAGTGTAATCTGTGCACTTCATGATTTTTTTTTGTCTTCTAGAACTGAACAACATGGGTTCAGGTGACCTCCAAAGAACCGTCCAGTTTTTGACTGACAACCTTGCGTCTGGTGCTGTGGTGTGCCTTATATGCATTGAATCAGTAAAGAGGACAGAGAGGGTGAGCAGGAGCACCTTTTTGATGACATCCCCTTGTTTAGTGAGCAGGGATTATTATTATTATTATTATTTGTCACGAAATGCACTTTGGTTGCTGCAGGTCTGGTCTTGCAGTGGCTGTTACGGTGTTCTTCACCTCAGTTGCATTCAGAAATGGGCTAAAGACAGCATGTTCCAGCAGCAGCAGCAACAGCAACATCAAGAAGACTTTACACAGCAAAAACTGAAATGGCACTGGTGAGTATTTTGTCTTTTTTCAGATAAAGAACATAGGCTGTACACAGCCACTGCTTCCTAGCCATTAACGGCATGTGTGATGTGGCTTCATAGAGCGAGGTTGGTGCGAGGAAGTATGGCAGAAAAAATTTGGGATGGTATAAAAAGTGAGAGCAGGTTTACTAGTGTATAATTCTAACTAAAATTAAGACAAAAAACGTAGCGTGGTGATGTCTAATTGGTCAACGCTCACGTGAGATGAATTTTTTACGTTCACCCTGCCCCTAGGCCGTCTGTCACACTATAGTAGGATGCAACTTAAGAGAACTCCATTTGGCAACAACCCATGGCTAGTGGGTTTTCAGTCGCACGGAAATGATTCGGAGCCTGTGGAAGGCGATGATGGTCCCTGGGCTGACTTTCGGCAATGCGGTGCAGTCTGTCGTCTACTGCCCAGTGGTTTATAGAGCGGCGACAACGCGAGGTAGGCAGACAGGCTCTGGACACCCACTGAGCGACACCCAACGAAGCATGCAGGGGGGCTTCAGGTTGTCCACTTTCGAGACCTGGAAGGCAGGGGCAAAGCTGGGCTTTGAGGTTCAGTCCTAGGCCGTTGGTCAAAGCGCTGGGTGAACCGGGTACAATGCTTCGTCCTGTACTTCGGTGTGTCCACAAGATGGAAGAGGAGAGTATGCGGATCAGCTGCCAAGTTTTGAGGTCCCCTGCCGGCTTTGTGCAACTCGAGAACAAGTTTAAGCCGTGGTCAACTGAGAGAGCGGGTGTCAGTGGTCGAGACACAGCGGTGGAGGTCTGCCGTGGCAAGGAAGCTGGCCCTCCGTGTGTATTGCACTGGGGAGACTGAGATTAAGCACGAGCACATTTACGGAAACTCCATAGGAAGCTTGTTACTTTTCGAAGCCTGTGCGGGGCTGCTACGGACAAGGCTTTGTTTGGCAAACTGCAACGGGCGAAAGGCAGACAGAATGGACGTGACATGCATGATGTGCCACCAAGAAGAAGCGACTGCAGAACGTATTGTTCTGACATGTCCAGTGCTCCAGCCATGACATCCAGGTGAAATGTCCTTTGAACAGGCCCTTGGGTCTCCCTCCAAGATCATCGCTAGACGGCGATTCGGCTGCTGATATTGGTGGGACAGCTGGTGTGGGTGATGCAGTGATGACATTGAAGCTTTGACTGACGTTGTGGGAAGAAATCTCTGATGATTAGGTGGATTGTAGGGTCTCGTACAACATAGGCTGGGACAGTGATGAAAGTATTTTCGTAAGTATTACCCGTTAGTGACCGTTACAGTGGGAAAGCCTTAATGAAATGCAAATTCAAAATCATGGAGTCTGCTCTGTTACTACTCAAACCAATCACAGCATTAAAAGAAATCAACAGCGCTCAACTGCTGACCCAAAAGATGCGGGTTCGGTGCTGGCCACGGCAGTTGCATTTTGATGGAAGCGAAAAGCTAAAGGGCTGTGTACTGTGTGATGTCAGTGTACATTAAAGAACCCCAGGTGGATGAAATCAGCGTCCCTCATAGCCTGAGTCGCTTTGAAACGTCAAACCCCCATAAACCATGAACCAAACTAAAAGAAAACAACAGTTCATTGTTCTGTTCTATTAAACAAGTCAGAGGTACCAATATTCTTGTGCTAATAATGTCACCTTGTGGTCACCTTTTCATTTAGGTAACCAGAAAGCTTTTACGTGGATTATTTGCTTATTGTAGAGAAACAGTGGGCAGCAATCATGGATGTGGGCAGGGTTCCACTGCAGACTTAAAGGGACGGAAAACTAAAGCAGCGCAAACAAAATGACGATGACAGAGAAAGACAAAAACGCGCCTATTCTTTCTTTCTTTCTTTCTTTCTTTCTTTCTTTCTTTCTTTCTTTCTTTCTTTCTTTCTTTCTTCAGTTCAGTTCAGTTTTATTAATTTAAGGCCCCCATTCAAGGGGGCGTCATTGTTATTTTGTTTGCACTGCTTTGGTTTGCCATGATGAACCAACTAGCCCATATTTCCACTCCTAAAAGGAAACTACGAATAACTATATGCAATTATTGTTCTCAATAAAAATTCATCATTTAGCTTTTTCTGGGTGTGTTCATGTCTGTCTGGCAGAAAAAAAAAGCATTTATTGTGGAGAAAAATGGATTTAGAAACCTTTCCACCAGTTGATTGAGACACTTGACATCCTTACCGAAAAGGAGCGTTTGCCACCGTTTCGAAGTGAATGGCTTTGTAGCTCAGCCTATGAGACAACAAGAATCGGGAGTTGGCGCACACATCTTACTTGTAAAATCTGCAGCTGATGGTGAGACCTGTATTTTGTTTTTTGGTCTTTTCTAGCTTATAAAAGCTTCATTTTCAGTGAGAGTGATCTCTTTGTTATCAAACCGCAGTACCCTGTTGCTACAGGTCAAGTTCGATTTGTCCTCAGTTCCCCTTTAAGTTGAATCTGGCTACAGCAGTGATGAATAGAGATGGATGGTCTCGGAGATGCGGAGACATGCATTACGATGAAGGGTGTTGCAAGGCGTCTTTGAATTTAATCCTGCAGTAGCTAACGCCGATGACTGCACAAGTTGGTGTGACATTTCATAAAAGAAGCAGCGCAGATAGTAGGGCAACAGAAGAACCACGCAGACAGTCTCTATGGTTCTTCGGTGATCCTTGTCCTTGCACTATTTTTTTTTTTTTTTGTGGGGTGGGGGAATTAGTATGCAGTGTGCTGGAGCATGCTAAAGAGTGAGTGTTGTGTGTGCGAATAGCTTTGCATCTATGCTTCCCATTAGTATGTTTTCTGGTAACAGGAAAACTTAATTGCAACATGTTGATCATGGTCACGTGATTACAAGAAATCTTTGTGCGCCAAATTTTGACACATGAGGCTATCGCCTGTCATTGTTCTCGGAGCTTCTGTGGAAAAGGTGTTGCGGTTGGTTCTTGGACCATTGCTTCTACAAAAACATTCAGCTAAATTGTAAATTGATGTGCCGTCTCACTCATTATGACTTGCAATGCATCCGGAGTGAACCTATTGAAGATTCCTCTTTATAGTAAAACAATGTGCCCTTATATAGAGTACTCAAGTTGCACAAACATCGAGTGTGCATCTTTTCATCAATGGGTAAGTGCACAAATTTCCAGCAGCACTGGGCTGGCAGTGCTTAAAAGAACTGACCTCCATCCACAGCTCCTGTGTTGTAGCTCATATTGAGTGCAATAATACACCAAGTAGTAGTTATCCTATGTCATGATGTAGCCAGCCAGTGTATATTCTAGACCGCTATGTTGCCAGCCAAGAGCACAGTGCAGCCATTTGCTGCCCTAGGTGACAGCACAGCCATCTGAGCATCTATTCGGCATAACACCTGTGCAGCCCGAAGTGTCGCAAGGATTATGACAGCAGGCAGGGATTGAACGAGTACCGGTGCTTCTGCGGCCAGAAAGTGGACCCTGAATACGACCCCTGGCTGGTGCCACACTCTTGTGGCCAAACCTGCTCACGTGAGCTGGTGCCTGCCTGTGGCCATCGTTGCTTGCTGCTGTGCCATCCAGGTGCGTGGAGCCTTTATCTAAGCTTGCTTTCACATACCATCGGCCATTGAAATTTCTAGCAAATTGATCAAGAAATCTTTATTGCCAATATCCCCTTCAGGCACAGTGTTTATTCAAAGGGGGGAAAAATGTAAAAAATTTTATATATAATTGAGGAGAATGCCAAGATTGTGCAAAAAAAATTTACATTCTTTTAGATGCTTTTTTATGCAGTTTCTCTCAAGGCCACATATCTCCCCTTCATGACTCAACAATAGTTTTAGGGTCTCTGTTGTACTTCTTACGACTCATTCCTGTCATAAGAACTCATTTTGTGAACAGATCAGCACATTTGAAGCATTTTAAAGCACTTATCTTTGCAAAACAAAGAAAAGAAGATGTACATTGACTGTCGCCACACCAGAAATACAGTAAAACGCAGAGGCATC